>JALMQS010000092.1:6347588-6365562 GCA_024734495.1 Forficula auricularia | reverse complement strand
GGATGGTGGGGGTGGGGTGGTGCAGGGTGGAGTGGGGGGTTCAGGTGAGGGTCCAGAGCCGTAGTGGGGTGGGGGCGGTGGCTGTGCACGAGTGCGGGGGCGGTAGGTGCTGGGTGGGGTTCGGGGTGTGAGTGTAGTGGGGAGGGGGGGTCCAGGGGGCGTGTCCCCTGGCTAGTAAGAGGGCCTCCGAAGGCGGGCCTTGCAGCTAGTATAGCATAAAATTAAGAAGCCAGATGCTTATATCTTGAAGATTTTCAGCTTTTTCTCCCCTTTCTTGTAATTCAAGCCACTTCTATTTCGCTTGCATTAAACAAAGAGATTTGATTTATAGAAATTTCCTCATCCTTGGACGTTTATGGTAAATTCTTTTTGTTAATTGTAAAGTATAGAATTTTTTTTATAAAATACGATCCAGCCACCAACAGCTACTATTTTTATGACCAGATCAATTCAACCTATGCTATTAGCATTCCATGGAAAAAAGAATTAATTATTTATATTTCAAAAGCGAGATGAAAAGAGTTGAATAAAATGTTTATTATTGTAGAGAAAGAGAGATGCTATAATCTTGACAAAAGATTTCGTTTGCGAAATGTGTGTGTAAAACTGCAATTGACTAATTGCTGAAATGTCTGTCTACTAGCCTTCTATCTCGAATAAGGAAATAAAGGAAAAAATTGATAACAAATTTTAGTGAATTACCAAGCTTATAATAATGTACCAAATTTCTGCTTAATAGTTATTAGCCGAGGGTGAATCGCGACCTAAAATCGTATACACCTACTTCCACTTCCACTTTCATTTCCAAGTAGAAGACAATATTACTTAGAGAAAGTGGTGTAAGTTTTAGGTGAAACATGATATTAATTAATAAAGTAAAAGGTGTGTAGTTTCACTAATAATCCGAAATATATTGAGTTTGTATAAACCTCTTTGAGTTTTATTTCTTTCACTGTGAAACTACACACCCTTTACTTTATTAATTCGAAGACAATAGATGACAATAGATTATCTAATGAATTCCAAAGTAATTCCAAATAATTCCAAAGACGATGTACACCTAATTCCAATCTCGGTTCACCCCTCGGTTATAGCTATTAGTTAATAGTTATTCGATAGTTCTCCATATAACAATTCAATTGAAAAAATTTTATTTTGCCGAAAGTATAGCAGACTTGTTGATTTATAAAGAGAAATCAGTAGGTTGTCCTCTGCTTGATGAAAAATAACATATACATTAGGGTGCCCCCCCCAAAAAAAAAAAATATATTTTTTTATTTTTGATCTCACATGAAAACATATTTTTAAATGCTCACCAAAAATCAGCTCGATTAAAAAATTTTAAGAGATAACGCAAGGTTTTTAAAATTTCCAAAATAGTAGAAAATTGAATTTTTTTTCTCGTCATTTTATTATTGCCTACTTTGAAAATGATAAATATTCTGAAAATTTCAAGTCTATATATCAATTTATAGAAGTCGCTCAATTTTTTTTTAATTTTTAAAGTAAGTTGGAATATTTTAAAAATCTTGAGTGACCTCTTAAAATTTTTTTAACGAGCTGATTGTTGGTGAGCATTTTATAAACATGTCAAATTAAGATATTTTCATGCGAGATCAAAAATAAAAAAAATTCCTTTTTTTGGGCCACCCTAATATGTATATATCTATATATGGTATATATATATATATATCAAATATAAATATGTACCTATATGACTACAATTTCTAAGGTTTGTCCTTCATCATCAGTATTTTTAATTATTCATATTTTATCTGTTATCTCTCATGTGTTTAAATACCCGATTGAATATAGGCAAATGTAATAGCACGCTGGTTTTATTCGGAATATAAATATATATACCTACTATATATCGCTCCGGTTGTGGTTGGGGATTTTAATGAAATCTTTTTACACTATACAGGAATCCTTCAGACCCCATGATAAAAAATATTTGTTTATTTGCGAGTTTACAATACATTCGTTCCTCTCCATAATTATGATTATGATTATAAAATCATCCTATTAAAATTTTAATGCCATTTTTAATTCCGAGGAAAATAATTTCTATATGTATTTTATTTAGTTTACGAGCTCCAATGCTCTGACATACGGAGATACAGGTATACATTGAATTGGCACTAATAGGGTTCCATTTTTAACCGACTTTGAAAAAAAGAGAAGGTTATCAATTCAACGGAATTTCTTTTTTTTTATGTTTGTTCATTTATTTCTCTTTATACGTTTAAAAGGAACCCTAAGAATTTCCAAATCACCAAAATTTGTAAAGAAAGTATCGAGTATTTTTTCCTCCAATTTAATTTTTAATTTAAAAATAGTTGTTTGGTAACCAGAATTGCGTGTTTGGTTAATTATATTCGATTTTTGGTCACCGTACTTTAATGATTTTTTTTTTAATTTTATTTTCTTGTGTAACGTTAACGACACTCTTCTCTCTTTCTTTGCTACTGATGGAATCTAATTCCACTTTCAAAAGCCACGACTGACAAGATCACAATATTTTTTATAGTTCCTTCTTGTATTCTAATTCCAAAGATTTTTACGAGGTGTATTGAATATCAATTTTTCTCCTGCTGGTTGTCATAGAGGAAATTTTTTATCATCGATCATTCATCATTCAATCCGAGAGAGATAACAAAAGCAAGATTTTAATATTTAAGAATCGTCTATTTAATTATACATTCGTTTAATTTATTATCTATTTATATAATTCAATCAATTGCTTTCTTTTATGTTTACATATGACAGCTATAAATTGTTTTTAATAGACGTAAAATTTCGAATGCGTTGTTATTGTGCAAAATATATAATAGCCAAGTAGGAGATGAAAACATAAATTTTTCTTTACATGAAGAACCCAAGTACCAATCTTTCATAATGAGCAGTTGTATTAATCCTTTTAATTTGTATTTTTAAATACATCTAAAAAAATTTACTTAAGTATAGTAAACTCGATTGCGAAATTCTGCTAGCATTCTTTTGCCACAATGTAATTGTAATTCAGAAAAGAGCAAAAAGCTAATAAGCCTTATCTAGCTCACTTGTTACAATCATAGAACCACATCCTTCTTTTTTTCTCGATTTTTGGGTTCTATACCAAAGTAAAAAGGAACACTCTATTAGTATCACTACAATGTATTTTGTTCTGTATGTTATAGCATTGTAGCTTGATGTAAACTAAAGAAAACAAAAACCTCAGAGTTATATGTACTTATTGATTTTCACAAAAATGATATTAAAATTTTAATTGGATGATTATTTTTAGGTATGGGTCGAATTGTTGTGGGGTAAAATAAAAAAAAATTATCATGGGGTGTGAGATATTCCTGCAAAGATCTATGTAAAAAGACGAATTAGACTATTTTTTTATATATTTAATTTCTTTTTAAAATGATCAAGAGGGAGGGCCACAAATTACTCATTTTGAGCTGTGCCTCGGGAATCTGAAACCGCTTGTAAAAAAAAAATTGACAAATTTATTTGTACTCTCCTTACCAATGACATATAAAAACGAATTTGATATCTCCACCATTTTGGATGATAGAAGCATATGCCCCCGTCTACCACTTGTTGTTTGTTAGGTTTATTTATTTATTTATTTTAGCTCTATTATATATTAATTTTTTCTTAATAAATTTTATACATTATTTTATTTACAAAGATTGTTTAAAACTAATCATTGATGATGTGAATTCTGTCTTTCACAGAGATGCTGATTGGATTAAGAAAGAATGTCGCAAAGGCCTCAATGATCTCTATCAGCACAACGTTCTTCTTGGAGACAGGGAGGCTCTTCGAAGGTAATTATTATTTAAAAGAGATTGTATCTTTTACCTAATATAAATATTTTTATTTATTTGAGATGTAATTTCTAAGCCATTTTTCATATTAATTTACAAATAGAAATATTTCACATTGACATTTATTGCATGTTTGTCAGAATACAATTTAATATTTAGTAAGTAATTTAAAGTCTTCAGTGGATATTCAAATGAAATATTTATATTAGACTGAAGATGAATCCAAGTCCTTTGAAACTAGAGTTTCAAATAAATAATCAAATTGAATAAGCGTCAAACTAACGCATTTACCAACTCGTTTATCCCAATTACTTCTAGAGACTGGAACTATTTCCCCGCTTCCATCTTTCCCGCGACCTATAACATTTAGTTGCTCAAAATCAGCGTCCATATGTACATTCGAATCCGACCGAACTACTAAAATTCTTCTCTTTTCTGTTCCATTGCAGGATCAATCATTCCTAATCTATCGCAACTTCTTGGTGTAACTCCTTCTCAGATCAATATCATTAAAATTAAAACAAAATAGGGTATCCTTCCCAGAAACTCTATATATTGTTAATACAACTTTTTCATATTTGAAATTTTTATCAGAAAATGATGCTATTCCTAATTACAAATGGGAGTAATGTTTTAATTACTTGTTTCTTTTAATTGGATCTCTCTCATATTTTTCTTTATCTATGTACTTTAAAGAAGGTCAAAAAGTATGATTCGTAAATAATCTAAATATGTTAACCTTTCTTAAAAACATTATGTTTTTGTAGATTTCTATAATAGAATAGGCCAACTAGTTTGACCTTTGTTTGTCTCAATTTGTAATTCTTGAACAGGTTAGCCAAAGTATTATTTACTTAATTTATAGTCTATGGTGGCCATTATTGTTTCCGCATCCCACTAAAATATTGATCCAAAATCAATATCTTCCAAGGTCCAGGAGTGATTCTTTTAATGGATTTCGATGTATATCCCTAAAGCTAAAGAAATAAAATAGATATCTCAGGTTTCTGCAACTATAATTTTTTTCTCATTTTCAAATATGTCTTAATAAATCACTCTCAACGATCATAAATCATATCAACAAGAAGTCAAGAAATCAAGTGATGAACAGAACCTGAACCAGAATACGCCCACTTGTTGCTGCCTCGAGATGCAGAACTACTAATAAATGGTCTTTGTGGTCTAATGGTCTCTCGGACCCGCCGACAGGAAATGAAAAGACCAATCAAATATTTCAAGGCTGAGGGTTAATCTATTACTTTCACTTAAATAGAATATATATAGAAGAAAAGTGGAACGGCATTTCCGGAAATGAACTTTTCAAAGTCTTCTAACTCTAATAATTAATATCAATTTATTTATCTTTTAATTTGGGAAATTTTAATAAAATTAAAAATAAATCACTAGGTAGGTTTCATAAATAATAAATATATTATGGTGGTCCTTATTTAAATGACTTTCGAACTTTTCGTTACTCGCCCTCTATCTTCCAAATATATGAAAAAATTCCTGTAAAATTTGAGCTCTTAATAATTTTAAAATTAACACGTGCCCGAAAATCTTGAAAGTTTTAAATAATGCAATTTTTTTAAACAGTTAATTTTTTATAACTCTGGTAAAAACTGATGAATCGATTCGAAAATTTTCACAGTGTAGCTGATTCTGTTAGGAACATGCCCTGAAAATTTTTATATTCATTAATTTTTTTTCAATTTTCACTAATTATTTATTATATATTATATGCTTTTTGTTCTGTATAAATACCACAAAAATCGTATGCCAGGAAGTATATCTCTGTGTTTTAAGAGTTTTTTCCTTATTTTCTGAAAAATAGATTAAATATTTTTTTTTACGACCGGGTGTAGAAGTTTCTATGACATCAAAGTAAGGATAGAAATGTCACATTATTTCCTACGGGAGCTAATATACATTATTTCCCGTGGGAAATAATTATGTTAATAGAAATGAAAAGCAAAATTTGAAAAGTTGTTTATTTATTTATATTAAATATAGTTAGAATTCGAACCATCATTAAAAGTCGTATTAAATATGAGGTTCTGAAAAAAATAGTATATACACCTTAGAAGAGAATGCTTTTTATCCCTTGGTACTTTATAGTCCTAGGGCTTCGCCTTTTCGCTACAAATTGCATCTCGAGAAAAATAATGCATTTCTCTCCCTTGATGTATAAATATACTATTTTTTAATCTTTAGTATTTATCAAGATTACATCATGTTATTATTTGTTACCTATAAATTTCAGAAAATTCGTACCCTCGACTAGTCTTTAGTTTTTTCCTTATGAAAAATGTCGGTAGAGAATTTTTTTAATTTTTATTATTCATGAAAAATCACGTATTTTTGTGGTCTGCAATTTTTATTAAAATCCTATATCCGTAACGAAAATTATAGAAAGATCATACCTCAAATTACCTTCCAGCGGCTCTTGTTTGAGGCCAAGTTGATTTTTTATCTCCATCTATCATCAAGAACAATATTACAATAATCTTAAAATTAATTTAATTAACTATTGCTTATTAGATTTTTATGTTGGTTTATTATTGATACGGGTTATGTGTAAGTCCTCTGGTGTGTACTAAGCAAACAAGAATATTTTTCATTTGGCCTCAATAAGGGAAAAGCGATTTCGCCATGTGGAGGAAGACGAGACAGTTATCGGTTTTGTTGAGATGAAGTTTTCTCTGACCACAACCAAATGCCTTGTCTGGATTGTCATAAAATCTATCGACTGTTTGTCTGTAGTAAATTTTATTTATTTTATATTTATGATTATTTACTTTGTTATCTCAATGTACTAATAAAATATATATGTATATACAGTCAGTTATATATAGGTATATGACTTTCCAGTCATAAGGCTTATAAAATTTAGTATTTTTCCCATATGGCCAATAGAGTCATTAGATACATGTTATGATGATGTTATATGTCTTAATATAAATTTCCAAACTCTAATCCGAAATTTATATATAATAAGAAATTTTTTTCCGAGATCATTTCACGATCACTAGGTATTAATATTTTTATGTTTGTGATTTTATTATGAAATATACTAAGTAGTTTAAACAGAGTAATAAAAATAAAATTATTACTTTAGATGTAATTCGAATACGACTTTTCCGTGGAAATAAATGTTTTGAGGTCCCATGAATATAATAAGACCATTTTTAGGGTTCCATTCAAAAGTAAAACCTATTACTTTTAATACTTGATCTGTTAATCAGTTTAAAAACGGGACCCTATGCTGATACTATGTCTGTCAATCATGCCAATGTATCTTGTAATCGAAATAAGATACAATATTGAAATTTAAAAGTTATGTGTATTATTCATTTACCCCCAAATCAAAAATTATAGCTATTAAAATGTCAAATAGATTATTATTTTGGAGAGGATTGTATTTTTTCGGGACAAAAATAATAAATATTTTTTATCATGGGGTTATGAGTTCCCTCGAAATATCTCTGTAAGAAGAATTAAGCTAAACTCTTTAAATTTAATTAATTTTAAAATGAAGATGGGAGGGAGACCAAAACTGGTCATTTTTGTCTGTTTTTTGCACCTTTCGCTGTTCAGAAGTGGCTTATCTTAAAATTATTAAAAATCCACACATTCACTCATTTCTCCTTTACAACGACAAATAAAGAGTCTCTCTCAAGTATTTTGGAAGATATTTAAGGCAGAGTTCTGTTGGTATGCGATCCGATTTATTTTTTAAATTTGTATCTTATTTAGTTTAAGGACTACAATGTTCTGTTAGGACAGAGAGACAGTCGTTGTATCGACACTAATAAAGTTCAATTTTACTTTTGTACGGAACCCCAAAAATCAGATCTTTGCAGAAATTTCAAGGTCTCTTGAGTTCAATAAAGTAATTTTTAATTTTTAAATCTTTCTGTGTATCTATGTGAACAAATTTTGTATACCCTCTTCCTCGAAAAGCCCAGAGCCTTAGAAAGTCCTTTTTTAAATACAAAATTTTTATCAAAATCGTTTGAACCTTTTTTGAAAAGTGTTTATTTGCTTCAAGTTATATAATATTTGATTTATCCTAAAAATTCTAAAATCTTGCGACTATATCTCTAGTAAAGTCAAGTAAATAGTTACATCATCTTATTTTAATATTTGTAACAAAATTAGAAATCATTAAATTATTTAAATGTTAGCTTCACTGAATTATTGGTTTCCAAAGAAATTTTAATGATATTCTCGATGAGCGTCGATATTGTTACTGAAAAAGGAAAGTTCCATCATTTTGAAGGTCATTTTCCCTCGAGAAAGACCAGTTTGTCAGCCTGTGCTCTAATTAATTCTGTTTTACTTTTCTTTTTAAAATTTTCACCCCTCTTTTGCTAAGCAAACTAGGGTACCTTGTCTGGTTTTCATCGAAAGTGAATTTTCTAAACAAATTCCACTGTCCATTTTGCTGTTTATCTAATGAGCCGTTTTGATTTGATGTTCAAAAGCCCTTTACAGAAGTCTTCTCAACTTTCTTCCCACGATCTGAGAGGGGACTTGAGGGGGATTATAGTCAGGATCTGGGGTCTGTTGGTCACGAGAGAGTCTTTTACCCGGGCCGGACGAAAAAATCGAGGCTCACCTTTCCTTGGGAATCCTAGTAGGTACTTATGAACAAACAAGCTATAGGTACTCTCCTATTAAAATATCTTCAAATTTAAAGTTCAATTCATTTGACTATACAAGAGGACATCCTTTGCTTTGTCTTTAAGAAAAATGAAATCACACCACTTAAGCTAAAGAAAGTGGCATAATTTAGAAATAGGGCTTTTAAAAACTTGAATGAACTTTTAACCTGACAATTTGACAAGAGATTGAGACAATACGACATCCTTTAAAAAAATTTTATTCTTTTAAAAAAACTTGTAGTTTCGTGTAATTTTTCACTCAAATGGATAAACTATAGGCCTGTCTTGAGATTGAATAAAGGATATATAATTAAGCCTCTAATTTTGTTTTTCTATTTAAATTAGCACACGTTTGATTCTGCCGAGCTGTGTGACTTATTATTTAATGCAAAATTAATTAATTGGCTAACATTGTCGGGAACACATATCGAATAGGTTAAATACGTCAGAGGTCTGTGAGGTTCATTAGATTGAATTAGATGGAGAAAATTTGAGCAAATTTTGGAATTTTTTATAATTTCAAGTTAGGCCACTTCTGATCGCCTTCAGGTACAAACATCATCCGAAAATAGGCATTGTGATTTTCAGGTTCAGTCATTTTAGAGGGAATTTAATTAAAAAAAAAAAAATTTAGTTAGGTGTCGGTTCAAGGTGAACCATTTTTAATAAAAAGTGAGCAAAAAGCATCACCAGATACAATTATTCTCAAACCTGTCGCGGCACGATCACTGTTTGCCAGTAGCAGCATGAATGAGCCTGGTCATTTAATAGCCCCTGGGAGCCCCTGGATATTTAAGCAACTAAATCGGCAGATCAGTTAAGGGTATGAATACCGGATGGCGTCCCTGCCTAGCATCTATTTTTACATTCAACTTCAACAAAATTTATAAAAACAAAAAACAAACAAATAGGCTAAGTGCAAGCCGTGTTGGCAAACCACAGGAATCGTAATTTTTTCCATATTAATACATCCAAACTTAATATTTTAAAGCAACTAAAAAATATATTTTGAAAATACCTACTCAGACAGAGCAACTAAGATACAAAGGTGGATTATTTTTACTTGCCTCTGGAAGTAGTCAACGTGAAGATAGACTGTCCGCTCTGTCTTTAATATCAAATGAAAAAATCTAATGTTAAATTTGAAAAATTATATTAAGCGATTATTATTATTTCGCGAAGAATAAAATAAAATTTTCAAAAATGAAGGGTCCTTGGACAACATCCTCTGATTGAAAAGTCACTGCCCGCCCCTGGTACCTATAATACACTATACATACATGTTTACATTTTTTCGTTCATTTTTGCCTTCCTGAATGCTCAATATGTGGAAAAATTTGAAAATGGTGGTTTCTAATTGTAGACCTATTGTAGTAATTCACCGTGTAACATTTTTTTTCTATCGTTCACGATGGTATTGTTCAATTTAAATTTTATTTTGAAAAGAATAGTTCCAGTTTCCAATATAAAATTTTGTTGTTCGGAAAAGTAAAATGCATGATTTTGGATTTTTTACCTTTATAATTTCCTGGTGAAAAATGGAAAAAAGATTTCGGTTAACTAAATTTTATACTCCGTTTGTAATTCATTTTATTTCATATTTACACAAAACATTTGTTATTTAAACTGAGAGAAAAACACTTTAACAAATCATCATCATCTCATTTTATTATTCTTATATAGAGGATTTCTTAATAGATACTATATTACATGGATGTAAATAAAGTCATTGGAATTCCTCGACTTTATGGGCTATTTAAATTAAGAGATGAAAACCAAATGTTTTTTTAAGTCTGGAGTGAATGCCATTTAAACTAACGTTTATATTTTCCTACCCTCCCGTTACTCAACCCTCAATCACATTTTTTATAATCAATTGAAATAAGGCTCGCACTGTCTAAATATTTATAAATATCCGGAAATGCACTCGAGTTCATCTTCATTTATTCCTGTCCCGTTTTTGGCACTGGCACGCGTTCAGGCCTGGCTTGTTTGCTAACAGACACCAAGTTGTTTACCCACGTGTAGCCCGCCCACACATGCTCCAGGAATTCCAGATGAAAGACCATTGGATTTAAAAGAGTACAAGTCTCAGTGTAGGTGGTAATAATTAACTTCGGATTGTATACTACACTCAAACAACCCATTGTTCAAATAACTACCAAAATCTTTTAAATATATAAAGAATGATTTATATATATCTAGAAATAAATTTTGTTTGTTGATACTAAGTTAGAACTTGAGTTATCGTTCTTTATATATTTATCCTCTCTTAGTATCTTTTGAAGAATACGCTACATCAAGAAGGAGCAACTCCTACAAGTCAGAATTGACTCTCACATTGTGAAAAGAAGAAAAAGAAATTTCGGGGTTTGGGTTGAAGCGAAAACGGGTTAAAAACTTATTCACTAGAAAATCATAAGATGGTGTCATCTATTAAATCCGATGGAATGGAATATTTTTAATTATATGTCTTTATATTCCATTCCATCGGATTTAATAGATGATACCATCTTATGATTTTCTAGTAAATTTGAATTTATTACCATCGGCAAATTGAAATCTTTCATATTAAATTAGGAAAAGTCATTCCATTGCTCTTCGAATTTTGAAGAGATTCAAAATTCGAAACACTCAACGACCTTTATTTAAATTATATGCTATGGCTATATGTTTAAATTTAGAATCACTATATCGCGAAATTTTACAAATTAAGATAACAATTTTTGAGTAAAATATTTTACGCGTTTACATATGTCAGAGAGGTTCACATCCCGCAGGTGAGCCAGGTGGCCCGGATTGCTGTTACTGGCACTTGGGTTCGATTCCCGAAGGGGTAAAAAACCCTTCTGACATATAATTAAAAATATTCCATTCCATCGGATTTAATAGATGACACCATCTTATGATTTTCTAGTCAATTTGAATCTATTACCATCGGCAAATTGAAATCTTTACTGAGGAAAACCGAAACAAGGAATAATTTTTTTTTACTAAAAAGATTAACTTAAGTTTGAAGGATAAGAACTTACGAAAGCTTACATATTTTCAAAAAGTAGAGTAAACCACAGAGATCTCTCTTTGTGAGAGATTTTTTCTTAAGTCTTTACCATATACAGAAAATAATGAAATTGGTTTTAGTATATTTATTTATTAATTTTTAAAAAAGTTCTTATAATTCACAAAAGTCATAGATTATATATGCAAAACGAATATCTTTAAAACTCTCTACATTTAAAATAATGATCTCATTAATATCTTAAAAGTCATCAAGTTGAACAAAAATAAATAAATCATTAAATTCTGCCAAATCTTATGGCATAAAAAAATAAATTAATAAACTTAATTTAAATGTATATGTATTATGTTAAGAGAAAGAAAAGTTAAATATTTCGCTGCAAAAAATTCTTTCATCGATTACAATCAAATTATTAAAATATTGATTTCTCTTTTTTGATATGATTAATTCTAGCCATGAAATAAAAAATAAATTAGAAATGCAATTAAACTCATTGAAAATATCTATGTATAATTTCAATTAATTTAAAGTCACATTATTTTTCCTTAAAAATAGAAATAGAAGAAGATTATAAAAGATAAGCAGAGATATTCTCTCGTAATAGTGTACACCACATGATTTTCACCTACCCTGAATTAATAAAAATCAATATATAAAATAATTATAGGCAAAATTAAATGTTAGTTCAATTAGAAGTAAGTTGACCGCCTCCCTGGTGCAATGGTCAGAATGTCTGGCTGGCAACCCGGAGGTCTCGGGTTCGATTCCCGGCTATACCCAGACATTTTTTCTGTAAGTATAGGGTCTGGTAATAAAAATTAAGTGGGAGATAAATTTAACCTAATTTATCGCGCGGAGAATTTTCCAACGCTCGAAGCCCTTAAAAAACTTAGTAAATTGGATTGTATCTAACTTTCTGAGATTTGGCTCGTGATCCCGGCTTCTTTCCTTCTACTCTGTTCTTTTCACGATGGAGGGGCCATTCCACACAGGCCTTTAGGGGATGCACCTTCTGGTGTATCTCCTTCTCTCATCAATATCATTAAAAAAAAAAGTAAAAATTTGTTATTTTTGTTATTTAGGGTTCCTTACAAAAGTAACACGGTACACTATTAGTTTCTCCACAATGCCCGTCTGTTTGTATGTTTGTAAAGGAGCCAGACAGTACACTATAGAGGAACTGCCCGCTAATCAAAATAAAGTAGCCCTTCACAAGTGCAGCTTATTTCAAAACGATTGGAATAAGCTGCGCTTGTGCCACGTCTACTTTATTCTTATTAGCGGACAGTTCCTTTAGCTAGAGTTTTCTGACACCTTAAGAGCTAAAAAAAGTTAATTTATATATAAAAAATTAAGGTTTTGTCTGTACATTGCTCAAAATCCACCCAAACTTTGAATTTTCACGTTATGAAAGAAAATAAATTAACAAAAATTCTGTCTGTCTGTTCACAATTGATATGAAATCGGTTGCAGGTATTCTTATGAAATTTCGTATGTGGATCAGAAGTTTTTCAACTTAAATTATAGCCTATAAAACATTTTGATATTTTGAAGTCACTAATGGAAATTATCAAATAACTACGAAACTATATTAACTCTACGAAAAATTCCTTTAGAAGCAAAGTTGAAGAGAATACGAAGATTCCTTCCAATATAAATCAATGGAATAATTTCTTAATTTAGGATTTAGGCTAAAGTTTAAATTCATTCCAGTTTAAATATATTAAAAATAGACTCGTTTTAATCGTTTTTTTCTTTTTTTTTTAGTAAAGAAAATATATTCTTCAACAGTCCGTATAAATTCTTCGTTTCTTGGACTGGACTGAATTCATTAAGCATTTTTTTTTTAGTTTCCGTTTTAATTTAATTCATTCTCATACTGTAGGTGGTCATTAGGTGGGGTCAAAAAGCGGGGCGAAGCAAGAAAATCAACTCTTCTGATAGAATGATCCCATCAGAAGATTATCTTTGAATAAACAAATAAATAAATATCAATTTTTTTTCTTGAAATGCAATTGCAATGATTATCCGAATTAAATCGACATTAGCTGAGGAGTGTTTGTGATTACAATCTTAATCTTAAACGATTTAATTGAAAAAAGCCATTTAATTTGCCTTATTCTATTGAGGATCAAGTTTATATTTATTTCTATAGCTTTAATAAATAAATATGTATTAAAGCTTTCGGATGGGTAGATAGAGAGAGAGATTTTTATATCAATTTATTAAAAACGTGTTTTGAATTCATAAATGAAAAATAAAATAAATTTTATAAATTGAAGCTTTTGTGGCAAAAATTAAAATTCAAGATTCAGCCAAAACTTTTTTGACTATATGTAGCACATATTTATATTTTTTAAGTTAAATTTTTTGCCCAACAAAGTAAATAAATACAATAATTTTTTTCAATTATTAGATATTATTTATTTGATTAATTTACTATTCAGTTTAGTACCAAAAAATTAAACATTTTTATAAAAAAATTTTAACAAGTACACAAAATAAACCATACAATTTCACATTCATACATATAAAATTCTAAGACCCTTTAAGTAAAAAAAAAATACAAAAATTAAAATTAAAAGACATTTATGCATTTAGGTCTATTAATTTAACTAATAAATCCACAGCTTACTCGCGCCGACTCACTTTTAACTTTCTGATTGATATCTCCTCTCCTATAGTTTATTATGTATAAATTTATTTATACTTAAACAAATAATTTTTGTGTTTAGATTTTAAATAAATTACTTAAAGACGATTTCTAAATTCAATCCTTTATAAATATTCAACTGACTCAATAGCTAATAATTAGTAATTTAAACATTTGAATACATAAAATAAAAATTGCAATAATATAAATTCTAATAAATTAAATCGACATTTGATAAATAATTTGCCATAAATTAATAAATAAGATTAAAAAACTTAAAATTTAAACAAAAATAAAATATATAAAACAAATTTTTTTTTTAAATTTTTTTATTTATTATTTGAGTCGCCTTCCTTGCCTCTACAACAGAGTCACATATAATTTCATTTTGATAGTGTAAATAATTATACTGTTTCGGCTTAACTCAATTTGTTATTGTGCAGAAGTATAATGGAGCCATATAATATATAGAATTATAATGGAGTATTGATGGTAGGCTGCCCAAGGATAATGAAAAATAAAATTCTGAATAAAATATATTTATTGGAACATCACTTTCACCCTATTAAAAACTGGCATTCCCTCTTTCTTCAGGGTATAAAAGGGTCATTAAAAGAAACATACATCAGTATTTGTGAATACAAACTCAATTTAAACGATTTAATTGAAAAAAACAATTTAATTCACCTTATTCTATTTAGATCGATTGTATATTTATTCCTATAGGTTTAATAAATCAATATGTATTATAGCTTTCTGATGTATGAATATAGAGATATTTTTTTATCATTTGTTTCGTTGATCCTTTTTAAACCCTCAAGAGAGAATATTTTCTGAAAGAGTATGAATGTGACGTCCCAATAAATTTCTTTTATTCGGAATTTTATTTTTCATTATCATTAGGCTGACTTCCATCAATTCTCCATTGAAATAGTCCAGTCCGTCTCTCGAAAAGAAAATACTTCGAATATATCGAATATAAATTCTATTTGATTGATTAATATTTTTGAATAAATTTCAAAAAAACATTAAATTTTTTTATTTAGTTTTTTGTGAAATTATTCATTTATATTAAGTAGATTTTATTTATTATTTAATAAGCAAATCTCAATAAACCTACAAGCATATAATTTTTAAAACATATTTATTTTGATTAAAATAATTATTTACAAATTGTTTGAATTGGCATATTTGTATAATCGAAAGTGCTACCAAAAATAGCTGCGGTGAGATAGAAGTTGGCCAATAATAAATGAATCTAACTAAGACATTTAGCAATCTTTATATATACTATTATGTTGATCGTTTTATAGGAGTTGAGTGTCTAACGATATTTCGATATCTATATATCTTTATAAATATGTCAATTAGGTAGTCTTTCCTTGTTTCAAAATGTAAATTAGTTTTTGTCCCAAATATTTGAGAATTTATTGATAATGTTTAGTTGAACAAGAACAAGGGGCTATATTCCGATTAGTCTTTTTTATGTTTTTTAAATTGATCTTTACCAAATACCAAGTATGTTAAGTTGTTTGGGAGAAGTTTTATTGAGTGGATTTTATTAATTTTGTAGGTTAAGTTTAGGGATACGAGGTCTTTCAGTCTTATAGCACCTATTTCATTTTTATTTAAATGTGAAAAATTGATCATATGTATGTAGTGTGTAGTTATTTATTATTATCAATGAATTAGTTTGAAATATATTATTCATTAAATATTTAAGCGCAGGGCTACGAGGTCATTAAGACAGCTAAAATTATATTTATATATAAATCCTCTAAATAAACTCCTCGATATATGCATATTAAGTTGGACCCTTTGCGGGAACTTGCGGGGGCACAGCCAGGCAAATACTGAGTTTTGATCCTGACCGATTTTTTCGATACCGAGTCAAAGACATTCTCCATATTACATCTGGATGAGGTAACCATTAACGATGATAAACACTACTTTTAGACATTGGGAGACAAAGATGAAGAGGATATTTATTTATTTATTTATTATTATTATTAGACGGACTGATGTCCTTTAACACTATACCTACCTATACAAAAAAACAACTTTTTTTTGATCAAATATAAATCCAAGTAATAAGAAAAAATATAAAAAATAATCTAGTATTTTACAATAAAAATCATGTTTATAAGAGTATAGTTAATGAGCATAATAACAATAATAATATGCTTAAAATGATTTTCAAAATATGGATACGTCATTGAGAGTTGATAAAAATGGGATCCGGAAAATTTATCGATCACAATTCATCAAAAATAATTCATCGACTAGGCAATTCACGAATAGGCAATAGACCGACGCCCTATTGGTCGAAGATCAGCTCATCGACAACAATTCATCGACATTTTTGATAAATTAATGTCGATGAATTGTGGTCGATGAATTTTCCTAGAGTCGATAAAAATGAATATGTAGATTTTGCTAATTTTTTGTCATCTAACACGTTTGATCTAAACAGCATAAATTTGAACAAAAATTACAAATTTATAAAAACAAGCCTATGTATCAAATTTCAGCTCATTAGCAGGCATTCGAGAGCTCTCCATTAAGTGATGTTACTTTTTTCTGATTTTCTGAATTTTTTCATCCATATATTCTCAAAAATTCTCCAAAAATTCTCCAAAATCTAATCAGCTATTTTCTTGAAAAATAAGGACATTTTGGCACCAGATCGAACTTAAAACGACCCATATTAGAAATTATACAAGCTCTCTTAACTGAAGTCTGAATGAATAATATCGATTCGAAAATAAAAACCATATATAATTTCTTTCCAAAAATCAAAAATAAATTTCACTCTTTTAAATAATTTAAATAATTAAAGAGGACACCACAATTTTAAAATCAAATTTCCACTTACAAATATAATTCAAAATAAATTTTAGATTTTTTGAAATTTCAATTAAATTCTAACTCTAGATTTCTTACCAGCAGTTTTAATTGAGTTTTAATTTTCATTAATTTTGATAATTCTTCGTTTTTTATTTTTTATATTAGATAATAATCATTCGTAATTAAGACTTATAATTTATTAAAATTAATTTCAATCTTCACTTTATCTAACCAAAAGTGTTTAACTTATTCGTTTGTTATATAATAATTCCATTAATCGTAATTACCGGTGCATGTTCTAGTTATATATATACAAATAAGTGATTCATTATCATATTTAGAAATTCGCTAATTAATAATAAATCTTGTGGCGTTCTCAGCAAACGTTGTCGATTTCCATAAATCAGCTGGTTTAAGGCTATTCCATTAAGCCACACTAAGCGAATTTTTTTCTTGATAATCTTCATGTGAATGAATATTCAATGACATCATATCATCTATTAATAAAAATACTATATCCATACATATATTAGAATTGTGTTCATTTTACATTTCCTTATAAGTTTATTCAAATATTGGCAAGGAATAAGTAGATATTTTGACATAAGATCTTTTCTGCCTTTATTAAAAATAAGCAGATGTGTGGCTATCCACATAACTTTACCATACACCTGGCCCCTCTCTTATATTTAATAAAATAATTTATAATTATTTACGAAAGAACCCTCTCCCCTCTTAATTTTAGGCCCATTTATAACATCTTTTAATTATGAAACTATTTTATTAGAAATATCAGCTTTCTTCGATTTTTGTTTGAAAATTTCACAAATTGATTCATTTTCATAAGGTCATATAGAGTGCATATATGCAAAATTTCGTACAAATCGATCAAAGCGTCTAACAATTATATTGATAGTTCTATTTGTTTCGACCCCCCCCCCCCCCAATTTTGACCCCCAATAAAAAT
>JALMQS010000092.1:6222298-6347488 GCA_024734495.1 Forficula auricularia | reverse complement strand
TTTCGACCCCCCCCCCCCCCCAATTTTGACCCCCAATAAAAATATTATAATAACTCTCTTTTGTATTATAGGTTTATTTTACAGTAAATTTTTTATTTTATTTATTTAATTATTTTTAGTTGGAAAATTTTATAATTTTAATTTTTTAAACCCCCCTTAATTTTTTATTCGATTTCAACCAAAATCTAATCAGCTCTTAATCTCAATGCGCCAAAACTACATCTGCAATTTCCTTTTGATATTCACACTAGTTTTTGAGCTAAAGCGAACACAAAATTTAGTAACGTACTACTAACTAACAGACATTCTGATTTGACCATACTTACTCATGGTATGATAAAGTTAAAAGCACAACATACCTTGGGATATATATAATATATCATAGGTAAACTTTTTTTTTACAATAACTTATTGTAAAACAAAAGTATGAGAAATATAGAATTGAAGATTTTAAAAAATATTAAATATAATAAATAAATAAATAAATAAAATTTCCCAACTAGAATAGAGCATTTCTAGTATTCTTAACTTATAGGTTTCGCATCTTCTTAGTGTATAAATCCTTTTCCATCTTAAAAATTCTGAAAGTAATGGTGAGTGTGCTTTTTATTTTCTTTATCCCTTAATAAGCCTATATAAGGCTTTTGAATTAGAAACTGTAAGTAATATGTAATAAAACTTTTGCAGATGAGATTTGCAACGACTAGAATAACAAAGGTTAAATAATATTGCAGAATGAAATTAATTCTACTATAATGAATGAAATTAATGCATCTTATATTAACTTATTTATTTATTTATTAAACGACCTTGGCCTCCTGAAACCGCTAAATTCCTTCGAAGTCAGGTATCAGGTTGCGTAGCTTATTCTATCATTGTTGGATGTTTCAGGACACCTTGCGTGATTTTATCACAACCGATCAAAATAAATAAATAATTTGCAAGAGTATACTCTCTATTCAAAATAAATTGGACTCTATTTAAACGTTATTATTTTCGTATTATATTTTACCTGTTTGTTCTCTTAAAAATTTTCAATTTAATTTTTAATTTATGTAAATTAGTAGGTGATTAAATATCAAAATTGCCTCTTTAAACCTGATAACCAGAAAGCGTGAAATTAGTACCGGTTTTTTTTTTGTAAATCAAACATATTTTCGATTATATCGTATATAAAGAGCATAATATCTTCAGTGTTTAGAATAATACAATTGTAATTCAAAATGATGAGTCATGAAGTATTTGTTAATATTTACCTACATGAATTGCGTAAATGATTCCTCCAAGAAATAGAAAAAGAGAATGACAAAGAGATTTATATATTTGAGAAAAAAAGAAAAGATTTTTTTAATTTTTTAGAAGGGATCCATTCATTGATCATTGGACCACCGTGAGGTGACCATTTCCCTTTTGAAACTCTACACCTATTATAATTTTTTTTTTTTAATATAATCCTTTCACTTCTTTTATTTAATTTTATTCAATACCTTAAGAAAAATATTATAAATCCAATAATCTTTTCCTATTCATTTCCTTTCAAAAATATTATTTTAAACAATTTAATGATTACAAATTTTCAATTTTAAGATCTCTAAAAAAATGCAAAGCAAAGTTTTGTTTAAAATTTGGTGAAGATTTCCCATATTCTTTTGTCTAAATATGTAACTTTAATTAAAAATTAAATATTGAGGATGTAACTCTTTTTGAGGAGTACTATTATTTAATAAATAATTATAAATAAATTACCGATTTTAATTGATCATTAAACAAACTCCAAAGTCATTCAGATAGTCATATGTAATTGAACTGAATATTATTTTCTCGGTATCAGCGACCTAGCAGTTTTTGAATAAGTCGATATGGTTGCCTATTTACAGGCGTTTTAGAGAAAATATGTTTTTATTTTTATCACCTCAATTTAATATTATATAAAAAAATAAATAATATTTATTAAGCTAAATATATAAATGTAAGTAAATAATATATCTTTTTTTTTTTTAAATTTGAATTTTTTTGAAAATTTTAATTTTTAACTATTTTTTAAAATATAATTATTACCTTATAAGTATATTTTTTTTTTATTTTTTTTTTGTTTTGGAGTTTTCAAAACTTATTTTATAACTAATATGAAGCCTAAATTAATTTGTATATCCTGAAAAGGAAGATTTTGAAAATTAAGAAAAAAAAATCAATTTTTAATTTTAACATAAAGTTAAAAGAATATTTAGTAACGAAATTGGCTAGGACATTGCCGGGACCCTAACTTACTAAGTAAAAATAATTCTTAAAATTTTCATTCACTTACTTTTCTTTGGTAAAAGTTTTAGTAAGATTTTGACGACTTTCTACCTTTCTTAAGTAAAATTTAATATTTTTTACTCAGCCATTTATCACGTTTTCAGTGCCCCGTTTAAAAAGTAAAATGGGGACCTATTAGTGTCGCTACACTATCTGGTAGTCGGACAGAGCATTGTAGCTGTTAAAATAATTAAGATATAAACTTGAAATTAATAAGCTATATCTAATAATTTTCACAAAATTCAACAATCTTATTAAAATTTTAATGAAAATATTATTTGGAGAAGGTCGAATTTTGATGGAGTATTTTTATCACGAGGTGTGAGGTATCCCTGTACAGATGTTTTTAAATAAAATTAGATTTTATTTGTTAAAGTTATTTCGCTTACAAATGGGATTATGAGAGTGGCCATTTTTACGTGATTTTTGTGGCTCTCGGGGCCTGAGTTTAGAAATAGCTCAAATTGAAATTATGAAAAAATGCCATAAATCCATTCTGTTTTTAGCAGCAGTACGAAATTAATAACTTAGGTATTTTGGAAGTTATAAGGTACGGAACTCTCGGTATGTGTCCAATTCCGCATGCATTTATAGTAATTTTCTCAGAATGCTATAAGAAAAAACTTATATTTTTAATTTAATTCATTTAATTGGATTACTTTATTTATTTATTGATGCATTTTCTGCAATTGTTAATATTGGTTATTAATATTATCCAGTTTATTATTTATTTATTTGTTAGTATTATTGCTGTTATTTTTGCTTGTTTTTTATATGCATATCTGAATATTTTACTCTTAAGGGGTGAATTATTGTTAATATAAAAAATATTATTATAATTGGTTTTCTAAATTTGGTCAGAAATAAAAATAAATAATTTATTATTAAATTTACTGGGATCAAGTATAATTAAGAAAGACGTTTCCAAGATAAAATATACGCTGTCTATTTCTATAATAAAACCAATCAAAGGTTATAAATAATATAATAATGTTATCGATTAAGCGGCTCAATTATTCCCTCTTGGCACCTTTCAACAATCTTTATTATACTATTCGAAATAATCAAGTCCACTACGAGCCATTTAGGAATGCCTATTTAGAAAAATGATCTCATAAAACATCGAATTATGAAAACTAATCTACTCGATAAAACTATTTTCTATATAATCAATGGCTGGCTCCATGAGTTCATAATTATATTAATAACATCCATGAGATAGAAGAGGGGATAAGGAACAGGGTGGATCGATACAAATTTAAATTTAAAAATCCCAAGTAAATAATTGTTTAATTTAAAGTTGGAAATTAGAGTCAGGTGCACCCCTCCCTCATTTTTGAGGTCAAGAATGTATTATTTAGAATATGAACTGGCGGATTTTCTCCATAATACGACTTTTACTTACAACACCCCTTTTTTTGAAATCATTTTACCTATTTTCGTTTTTTAAATTAATTCATCAGAATTCAAAAACGCAAAAAGCTAATTTCGGTAAAGCAATTGAATTAACATATTTCCCTATTCTTTTTAGCTGCTACCCAACTTAATCTAAAATTTTATTACACTATATTGTTATAGGATAGTCACTTTTTCGCATCACCTTACTAGTCAAGTTTTATATGGATTAAAATTTATAAACATTAATTAAAGAACCGTTTCATTATTTTCTATAATATTGTTACAAGAAGAATTTGCACCAAAAAGATACAACCTTTGTAGTCCGAGGTGCACCATTGCATTGTGAAAAGAAGAAATTTTACTGTTTGGGTAGGAGAGTTGAAGGTATCTGTGGGTGCTAATCTTGAAAGGCTGAAAGTTATTTGTAATAGCCGAAAACACGTACAGGCGGAGCGAGTTCCAGTCTCTATAAGTCATAGGAATTAACGAATTGGCAAATGCCTTTGTTCGGATAGTATCTAATTGAATCGCGAAGAGGCGTTAAATACACATAAGTCTCCTCTTCGAGAATTTCAATTTTGAGAAATGTTAGCCAAATCAACTCCCTTTCCTTAATTTCAATCGGAATAAAATATATTTTTTGAAATACATATGGTACTTGATATGAGCTTTGATGTGAATATAATCATTAAAGCCATTTTTGAGAAAACTATATAAAAAACCAAGAGACTCGTTTCTAGTATAGGGTGGGTGATAGCATACGGGCACTATTCACTGGGTTTATTATTTTTGAAATATGGCTACTTCTTTTTGTAGGTGTGTGATATGTAAAAATAGAGGTTCATCTCTTTCATCGGAATAGTTTAGAATTTTCATATTTTCAAATATTCATATAAGTTTTACGGTATTATATTTTGGCCAACATCACAACCGGGCTGACATCTATTAAAAATAATTAAAATTAAAATAGTAGGACGAATTCAATGCAAATTCATCCCCTGTAATTATAACAACTTTTCTCCCCAAAAAAATATGTTTGTTATTCACTGCTAGAAAGGACACTAGCCTAGTAGCACAATGTTTCAAACTATATAGTAACTATATTTCCCCTATATAAATTATGAGAATCTATGTAGGCACTATATAGTTAGTAAATAGTTTGAAACATTGTGCTACTAGGGTAGCGATTGCTAGTAAGTGAAATATAACTAGAAATATTTTTTTCAAAAAGATTTGTATAAAGCCACTTAATTATACAAGGAAAATTCACTTTTCCATTTCCAACCAATGACCTTATTTCTCTATTATTGTTTCTCTCAATTTCTTCCCTTAACTGTTCATACAAACAGGAAGCATTTTTCTATTTTTTATTTTTTAAATACCTATCATTTAATATATATAAATATATATATTCTTTATAGTCTTTATTTGTTAGAGAATGCTAATCTGCATATCAGAAAGTGAAATCGTCTTCTTTTGTCTCTCTGACCGGTAGTAAATGCGCAAACAATTCGCCTTCTCCTAATTGGCGAAAAGTTTTCTCAGTCAACGGAGCATTATATCCTTCTTGTTATGGTTAGGCAATCCGCAGATAACGATGGAATTAGTTCACACTAATCGCCATCATTTTAGAATTCTCCCTAATGGAATTGCAAGTAAATTATTTCGATTGAAGCCTCTTCTCGGGCATACAATTTCAATAGGTAGTCGGAATGAAAATTATTGATATTAATCGATAATCGATAGTTTAATTCAACATATATTATACGATTTGATGTGAAGATGGAAATACTGTTAAATTTTTAAATGCTAAGGATGCGGCGGGGGTGGTGTGGGTTTTGGACGTCCAGATCGTCTCCGCGCTTGCAGGGCTGGGTGTTGCCCACCGAAACAAAATAGAAAAATATAGGGGCAACTCCTGTCTTGTGGGTAATATTGCGGAGCGATTTGGCGTCGGGGCGGGCTCGGTCAGGGTCGAGGCCATCACACTCTCGTGGAAGGGAGTGTGGTGGCATAAAGCGGTGGAGTCCCTCATTGCCTTGGGTATATCCCAAAAAACAATAAACGATTTGACATATAGGGCGATGAGGGGATCTCTTCTTAATTTTTACACTTTCGGCAGAACATATAGAGCTGGTGGCGTATGATTATTTTTTGTGAATAAAAAAAAAAAAAAAAAAAGAAATGTGAAATGTGAGCCAGGATTAATTCTGGCTCTCTCAGCCACCCTCTCTGAATCTGAATTAATTTGTTCTGAAGCTGAAAGTGTGAAAGATTTGTAAATAAATTTGTCTAATGCTTTTTTGTCTTTGTAAGAGGCGGCCCGCTCCTCGAAGGCCCAATAAACAAAATTAAATAAGATAGAAATACAAATCTAGCCAACATTTTGGTTTAGAATATCTCTCGGATCCTAATTGGTAATATTTTTAGGGCAGAGGATAGTCAATAAATATCAAATCCTCTAAAGTCTAAAGTCATTCAAATCGAAAACAATACACATATTCTTCAATCCTCCAAGTCATCTCAATCCCATTTCATTGACAAGACAATATAGATATTTTTTAACCATTATTTTTTATGTGAAACCTACCTAGTATTTTATATTTTAAATTTTAAAAAGTTTCTAAAAAAAATTTCTTTCCTTCATTATTTTTTAATATATTGAAAGATGGAGTACTTTTGTATGACTTCGGGAACAAAATCTATTTGGTCAAACTATATGTGATTATATCTTTCCTTTTATATATGTTCCTGTGTGTGTAAATTGGTGTAGGGGTCAGATAAAGCGGTCAAATTTTTGCAGTGAGCTGAACTTGAACCAGAGCCTTCCGATCTGTAAAATGAAATTACTTTGATCGATTATTAATAATAATAAAATTAAATTAGAGAAAAAAGATTGTGATTGATTGGAACGTGTTTGAATATAGATTACTAATAATAGTAAAATAGCATATTTATTTCATTATTTAATTGAATCAATGTTGTTTTTGTGAACATAAGCCCCATTTTTTACTACAATAGGTTACAGATATTTTCATTTGAAATTTTTGAATTGTGTCCAATTGCATATTATAAGTAATTCCCCTTTGTCCCGAAAATAAAAAATACCATCAAACGATAGTTTAACCAAGCTTTGGGGATTAAACGTCTCTCTAGTCTCTATATACAACAAATGTAATAATTTTATAAATGGCTTTAGAAAGAAAAAATCTAATAATATTTTCAAAATTTCTTATAGGTATTTTATTAAATTAAATAACATTTTTTTTCAGGGAATTTTCTAAGACAATAATATAAGAAGCGATATAGCCTCGTCGAATTCTTCTTCCATTAAAAACATCGAAATCGAGAATGATGGGGATACAGCTTGCTATACCTACATCTTTCTAGAAAGTAAGTTTATGAATAATATTTTATATTTCTTATTAGTAGCAATTAAATTTATGTTTGATGTAAGTAATTTGATGACTTTTACACGAATCGGAAAATGTGTTTTTTATTATTTTTAATATAATTAGTCAGGTATTCAACGGTAGGTACTAACGGAATAGCAAATTGTCAGACAGAACTTTGATCTCTATACGCTTATAGTTTTATAGAGCAACAAATAATATGTTATTATTTAAAATAATATCTACTATTAATTTTCATTCTTATTATAAATCTTTTTAAACCATCAATTTATTTCTAATATGCCCCTCTTTGATTGTAAAAACATAAAATAAATTATTTGCGAATTTATAGGTACATAATACGAACACGAACATTTCATTTTGATTGCGATTGTATTGCTAAATAACTTTTTCACGAATGCAATTACATCTTCTTGAACTATCAAAACATAATAAATATGCCTTAGCAAAAAGAAATTAAAATAGGGTATCAAAGATATTTTTAGTTATATGTTTAATTTAGATGTCAGAAAGTTTCATTCTATTCTAGAGTCGAACCTAAGTACCAAACATGCTATCACGGCAGTTCCTATGGCTTAACACTAGAATTGGAATTCTTTCGACATGATGTATGTACGTATAATTCAGTTAAAAATTTCCCCTCAAACTACAATTTTAAAATTCTGTTGCTGACTGAATAAAATATTGAGCGCGTGGTCTTTTTTAAATTATGATTGAAAATTAGTGAGTATTTTGAATTTTGGTGAATTTTTGTAAATAATCTCACGTCTAAATTTAACATATCTATAATGACTGACTTTTAATTAATTTTTTTCCAATGTAAATTTAATAGTGAAGGAATTACTTTAGTAAAACTGAAATTCAGGAAAAATTTATTTTTAAAAATTCAAAAAACAATCGTTTTCAGTCATATAATAAATATGTATAATATATGTAGTTAATCAGTGGCTTAGCTAGAAATTTTTTCATGGGGTAGCTCTTTTGAGTTTAATTTTAAATACCTACAGCTTATAACAAATATGACTGCTATTAACCATACATATAGATAATAAAAAAAAAAAAAAAATATAAAAAATACTCTTTAAATTGAAATTTTTTTGCCGAGTGTAGCAGAATTTTTAAATATTGAAGGAGACAATAAAAGAGTGTGTCTTCTGCTGGAATTAAAAATTTTATTTATAACGAGACTATAGTTTCGAGGGCTTTGCGCTCTTCATCAGACTATTACAATTGATTCACAGTAATTAATATATGAATGGCAAAGCCCTCGAAACTATAGTCTCGTTATAAATAAAATGTATAATTCCAGCAAAAGACACACTCTTTTATTGTCTCTCTCAAAAAAACTCATTATAGAACAAAAGAATTTAATTGAAAATTTGTTTCCCTCAAGATTTTGGAGAAATAATCTTGTTTCATTGATGAAAAATAATATCAAAAATTAGGGCTTTTTGAAACACTTTGAATAGGTATATGGAGTGTTGGGGCTTGTGCAATTTTTATTTACTTAATTTTATTTATGTTTATTACCTCCTCATTACCCCCAAAAATTTTAATTTTTACTCCGCTTGAGGTGATATACTTCGGTTCGCCGACTCCCGAGATAGACGATACGAGAAATCAAAAAATATTAAAATTATAAAAAAAAACTAAATAATTTTATTATTATTATTTGTTTTATATCTATTTATTAGATGAAAGACCTATATTCTATTATATATCATTGTAATTGCATATCATATATTAATATAATTATTATTTTATTTTTTGAATAATAATCATTAAAAATCCTTATCGAGAGGAAAATTTATAGCAGCATATATTTCTTAAAGCGTGTACAAACAAGCTAACTGCCTGCTATTTCCAACTGAAAAGGAAAGGCTATCCTGTTTATTTCGTTAATATATGAAAATCAATTCACTAGTGCATAAAATTATGAGCTATGCAATAAATATATGATAATATGCAATTTGCGAAATTAATATCGAATAAGTATGATTCACCGAGCACGCTTTAGTAAAATGAATTGCCTTTCCCCTCTTCGGAAATCCCTTATTCTAAATTATTTGGTTCATTTGATCCAAGGGTAAGACTAGCTTTTCCACGTAATTCAATCTCCCGTATAAGTCGACTATGTGGGAAGCTTAATAAGCCTCAGCGAGAGCGTGCGTCGACAAAAAATAGATTAAATTCTGTTACTAAATTGAAATCCCTCTCTAAGTGTCAATAACGGGACCGCGGACAAAAAAAAAAAAAAAAATAGGTCGCTTAAAAACTAAAAGAGAAGAGCGACTTCTATTACATTCAGTGACTGTTTACTTTTTTTGTTTAAAAATGTCTGGGCCGGAGAGAAAAAAGTTTTGTTGTTCTGTCTGAAGCTATGTCTATCTGTTATTCCACGATAACCCAACAATTGGAGGTTGTAGAAAGCTTCTTCTGGTGCCGAAGAATGTGTTTTTTCTAAAAAAGAACTGATTAGATCTGCGATTTTTTAACTTCAGAACTTCTAGTTGAAAAATGCGGAAAAAAATAATTATTTCTGACTGGAGTGGTCAAAGAAATCTTTTTCCAGAATAATGAACCGAAAATATATGTGAACATATATAAACATACGAAGATCCCGGGTTCGAACCCGACGGACCCTTTGCTCTATAATAAAAAAAATTCTTAGTTTTTTACTTTATATATATATATATATTAATTTAAGCGAAAAAGCTGAAACTTTGAAAAAAGGTGGAGTTTATTAATATGTGCCAATTATTAGCTTACCAGATACAACCGTTAAAGAGTTAACCATATAACTTTACTTATTGAGGCATTGGTAGTTAAGTTAATAAATTTGAGACTTCTTTCTGACTGGGCCACTCAGGTACAAATTGGAAAATATGTTAAAATTTTTTGGTTTTATTTAAAACGTTTTACTATAGCTATGTTGTAAATTTGGGACCGTTTGGGCTCCTATGCTTCTAGAGCCGAAACATCGTGATAATATTATATATATATATATTTTTTAATGTTAATCATGGGCGGTCCAACCCAAAAAATACATTTAAAATAAATAAATAAATTGGATGTCAATCTCTCAAACATCAATCACAAGATAATTATTTTTTATATTTATTTATATAATTCATCATTTGTTTGTTTTTACAATTTAATCATTTATTTATCACTTTAATAGCGAATTAATATATTCAAGTTTGATTTTATTTTAATAGCAAATTGAATTTATTATGGGTTTAATGTCATTAACGATAAACACATAAATATAATTCTTGAACTTTAATTTAAAGAACATTTTATCCCGAAAAGCTGAGCTTTAATTAAGTTAGATCTGGACTGAACTGGACTTAAGATATTGTTTACACTTGAATGATTATATATACGTATCAAGAGTATAATTAAAGTGGTGTGTTCGTCGAATACTAAATACATCTCAAAAACAGAAATTTGGGGAGAAATTCGTTCTAATACCAAAATTTTAGTATTTCTCAAAACAAAAAGGGCTAGATTTGGGATTTTCTAGTTTCAGAAATTTGGGTAAAATTGTTATATAATATATAATTATTATTATTATTATTATTTTTAAAAATGGGCTCTGAGACGTCACCTAGAGCAGCAGTAAATACAATATTTTTTTACAAAAATCCAAAATTTTAAGCACAACCTAGCCTACTTAATAACAATGAAAATAATAAATATACGTATAATCACTTCAAAACTACATGATATTTGAACATTACAAGTAAGATATTCGTATCTTCATTAGCACTTATATAAATTGTAAATAAATAATCAATTTCACATATATGTTACATATAGGTATAAATATGATGTTCTACGAATTTTCCAACTCGTAAATATAAGCAAAGTAGAGAGATCTACTGAATCGTTGTAGTTAATGAGCTTAAATTCGGTAAAGAGGAATTTGTATTAATAAACTGCAAGTCTCTATGGCAAATTCCAAATTTTTATCTCAAACTGTTTGTTGACAAAAGAAAAACTTCCACATTTATCAATTTTCATATAAATGATATTGATATAAGTGAAAATTAAAAATTACAAAATTCCTAAAAAAAATTTTAACAAATTTAAATCAACTTTCAAATCAAAATTACAAAAATTCAAGTAAATTTATTGAAGAAAAAAGTTTAAACTTTTTCAACACACACTTCTCTTTGTAAATTTACACTTTTTTCTTCACTTTATTTATTTGAATCTTTGTATTTAAATTGGTTTAGATTTGAATATTTAAATGATTTCCTATTGGTATGCTGATTTACGAATAGAGGTACATTAAAGTCTAAACTACAAAGAGATAAAATTTCATCAAATTTTAATTTATTTATTCATTAAATACTTTTACTACCTATCTTGTTTATTGTAAGAATGAAGATGAATTTATATAAATTCACATTGTCAACTTGTCGTATATTTATTTTTTATTTATAATTTCGAAGGCGGAGAAAAGAATAAATCGTTTTAATTTCCACTAAATTCCTGTCGGACAGCCTTCTACATATATATGTATATAGTGATTATTTATCTGAATTGCATGAATATGTATTGAGTGAAGACAGCTTGGAAACACAGTGTCTATAGGTTGGGTGTGCTACTTGTTCGAGAGGAGATGCTTGCAATGCTTCTGGTTGCAGAATACATTATTTAAGTAGGATATTGTCTTAAAGACGACGTTAACGAATACTAGCTTTTAAGATATAATACATATCCTCAATGCAATTAATGCAACCTTATTTATTATTATTATTATTGCTAACTAGGTACTAGAGGGTAGAGGCAGGCAAAAATTTAGTAATTTTTAAGGAACTTGGTGTCGATTATAGATTAAAATTTTAAAATGATTTATGTGCAATCTACCTAGTTTAATCAACTCTTAACTTTAGAACTAAAGTAATAATTTCACTAAAGAAAATCAATGAGGTTGTCCACTTCTAGATGCAAATAAACATATACAAATTATACATCTTCAATTCATTAATATTTTTTAAGTTAAAAAAAATATAAAATAAAAAATATACGCCAGGACACCGAAAAGTCATGTTTCGTTAGATATAATATAAATACGTTTGAAATATACCTTTTTCAACACATTCCGTAAACTTCAAATTTTCTAGACAAATCCTATAAATATTTTTTTTTCTCATTTCTTTTCCAATTCACATAACACCGTGGAATATGAATTCAATTTACAATATATACCTGTCTTGTTTTTATTGCGTAAACGATTAGAATATGTAAAAGGAATTAACATAATATCATCTATTCATATTCGCAGACAGAAAATAAATGGAAAATGTGCGAAATGTTTGTTTTTCAAATGAATATTACCATAATTCAATTATGTTTTAGTACAGTACTTGTTTTATACTATTATTTTTGAATTAAAAAAAAAAAAAAAGAAATTACCTTGGATCTTATTGATGATACGCAAGAAGAGAATAAGACAATTCTGAAACAAACAGAAACTTTATTAAAATAAAGATAGAAACAATATTCGAGCTATAAGTAACATATAAGTATTACAAAAATTTTCACTTTTTATCGCAAAATATTTTTCGTTTAATTTTGTAAAGAATGATCATTTCAAAGAATTTTTATTTCATTCTCTCTGAATATCGATATCTTTGATAACACAAGTACAAAGGCTCATAGAAAGTTCGTTCTGATGCTTAAATGTTATATCGTCTTTGCGAAGAACTGATTAGATAGATTTAGTAGCTTCAGAATTGATCAAAAATATTCTGAAATTCTAAATATATCGAAAAGTGATAAAGCGAATTCTTGAATAATGCAGCTAATGAACTGAAAATCACCACAAAAGTTTGAAGTAAAAAGCTCTCTAATAGGCTATCAAAAGAAAAAACCCTCTCTCAACTCTCATAAAAAAATAACTAAAATTGCACTAATATCTCATAATTTCGGAGGGTTGTCTAACGAGTCTTGAAAAGTATACTTTTTCCTCCAATCACGAATCAATTTTAGCATATTCAAAGGAGTAATTTTATTAAATACATACAAACAAATGTTTTATTTTTTGAGACCATTTTTGAAAACATGGCCTTCATCTTCAGCCCTTTTTATAGATATTTTATATGTGTCTTTTCTCTCTAGCATGAAGTCTCAAATGATTGTATATTCAATTAAGACTTTTTTTTTAAAGGGAGAAGGTTTTTTCCCCCTTCCTGGCTTTTGGTCAGAACCATTTAGCCATTCACATTCTTTGTATTATTTTATAATTTTAAATATTTACACTACCCTTTAGTACAAATCTCTGAAGAGCCATCACAACTTTTTCACTGCACTCACACAAGGACAAAAGATAATCACTATTTATTGGGAATTTTACACTTTCGTTGATTTCACAGTATAGCATTTGTGTCCACTTTTTGTTTAGCTCACATTCAAGCAGTACATGATTGAGCCCCTCACTGGTAAGTTCACACCTACACAATGGGGACTCCACCACTCCAATTCGATGCAGATGTAACTTCAGTGATGAGTGTCCAGTCCTCATTCTTGGAATTGATGTAATAGCTTTGCGTGGAATGTTAACTGTTTTAAACCATGGTAATAGGGACACCGTAGGTTTAATCTTATATAAATGTCGATCTTTGTTATCCTTTTTCCAATTAAGACTTTATGCTAGATAGAAATATCAAATAAAAAGAGTGAAGGCTAAAAACTAAATTTAAAAATTCAAATTGCTTATATAGTAGCAGAATTAAGACATCTAAAGAAAATCATTATAAATTGAATCCGAAGAGTTGAGAATTATTTTTCCACCATGTAAAAAGGTTTTTTATTCACCCCCTCAGGAATTAAACCCTAGTGCCAAAAATGCAATCTGGCCAATACTTATCCAATATGACATGTATTTAGCCTAATAAATATTATGTCTTATTGTATATTCGATACTTGGGATTAATGGCTGATGGGTTGAATACAAACAACCCTTCTGGCATATAATAAAATTCATTCATAGCTCCTCGGATTCACTATAGTTGAAAAACTCAAGGAACTAGTCTCAAACTATTTAAATTATTCCTACATATGGGAAAGTTCAAGTTTCTAGGAAACTCACAAAATTGACCCGAAATGTTAATATTGGGACTCGGGTTCGATTCCTGAGGGGGGTAAAAAAACAACCCTTTGACATATAATTAAAAATAATAAATTCTATCCGTGATCTAATATATGACACACTCTTGTGTTTTTATGAGTAAATTATACATATAAATATATGTGTATAAATAAGTGAATACTATACAGGGCTGGCAGGCGGGGTGGGGGGGTGGCATGTTATATTATGGACCATATCAATGCTAAATGTATTGAATCTTCCTCTGACACTGCTTTGCCATTTGAGTATATGTGCCTTGAAATCATTGACTCATCTTCACCTCATAATAAACTTGCTTTGGTAGTTGTTTATAGGCCCCCGGGAGTTGACATTCTTGATGAGCTTGGAGCTGTGCTCCGCAGGCTTGTCTCTGGATACTCTCATGTTGTTGTCACAGGTGACTTCAACACTGATTTTTCTCGTGATTTGGCTGCTGGGGCTCGGCTCTCGGCACTGATTGATTCTGTCGGCCTTGAGGTCATCCAATTTCATCCCACCCACCACACGTCCACTTCAAGCTCTTGGATTGATCACTTTTTCATCAATAATCCTGATCTCCTCGACGATCATGGCCAGCGGGAAATGTCATTTCTTTCTGGGCATGACCTCATTTTTGTAGTTTATAAATTTTTTATTCCCTCTTTCACCCCCACCACTGTGACTCGTCGCAGTTATGGACACATTGATAGGCATGCCTTTGATGTCGACCTGGCTGCAATCGATTGGGGCCCGGTTTTTGTTGAGACCTCTCTTGATGAAAAGATAGGGGTATTTAATTCAATACTATTTTCTATTTTTGATAAACATGCTCCTCAGAAAACATTTACTTTACGACGACCACCCACACCTTGGTTGACTCTGTCTATTCGGCGTGCTGTGAGGGAAAGGGATCGACTCCGGGTGCGTGCGGTGCGTTCTGGTAGCGTGGCGCTTATGCTTGAGTTTCGCAGGCTGAGGAATCATGTTACTCAACTTATTAGAACAAGCAAAACTAATCATTACCAAAATATATTTAATGAATGTCGTGATCCCCGTGAGCTATGGCGACATGTTAAGGGGCTAGGTGTCACTGGAGCAGGGGGTCGTCTCCCCCTGGCAGTTGATGTTGACATTCTCAATTCACATTTTGCCGGTGACGCGTCGGGAATCGGGGGTGGGAGTATTATGCCTTCCGGCCTCACTTTTCGTGATTCCGGACTCTTCTTCTCATATATCACTGCTGTTGATGTGATTAGAGCCGTCCATAAGAGCAGTTCTGATGCGTTGGGTGCTGACGGTATTCCTTTATCCTTCATTAAAATGTCACTTCCTTATTCACTTCCTACTATACTTCATATACTCGACACCTCCCTACAGCAGTCTTATTTTCCATCACTTTGGAAAGAGTCGATTATACGCCCTATCCCCAAAATTTCCTCTCCCCTTGTCTCCAAAGATTATCGTCCTATATCTCTTCTCTGCTCTCTATCGAAGGTGCTTGAGAGGGTTGTTCATCGACAGATTTCGAGTTATCTCGAGGAGAACGGGCTTTGTAATCCCCTACAATCTGGTTTCCGTTCTAACCACAGCACTCAGACTGCGCTTCTCAAGGTCAGCGAGGATATTAGGTGGGCGATGGATCGGGGAAGAGTTACTCTTTTGGTTCTCTTTGACTTTAGCCGGGCTTTCGATTGTGTCGATCATGGTTTGTTGATGGATAAGCTTGTCAGATTTAATTTTTCTGCGAGTGTCCTTCAGTGGCTTTCTTCATACCTGGAGGGTAGATGGCAGAGAGTTTCTGGTTCTTCCACTGAGTTGTCTGGGCGCCTTCCGGTTTCTACTGGGGTTCCTCAGGGCTCGGTTTTAGGGCCTCTTCTGTTCTCTCTATTTATTTCTGACATCTCTGACTGTCTTGATGGCTGTAACTATCATCTCTATGCTGATGACCTCCAAATTTACCTCTCTTTTTGTCCAAACGAGGTGGAGTCGGCTGTGGGGGTTGTCAATGGGAATGTTAGGGCAATATGCGACTGGGCCCGTAAAAATAAATTAAAGATAAACCCGGAAAAGACTAAGGCTCTCTTTATTGGTGGCCCTTCCTATATTGAAAGACTGCTACTTGCTGATTCCCCTCGAGTGGAGGTCGATGGAATTGAGATTGTTTACTCGAGGTCTGCTGCAAATCTAGGTGTCATTTTTTATTCCTCCCTCAAATGGACTGATCAGATAAATGCTACATCACGGCGGGTCTTCTGGGGTCTCCATCGGCTCATAAAAATAAGGCACCTCATTCCTGTGACTACTCGCGCGCACTTGGTAAACTCATTGATCATGCCAATATTTGATTATTGTTGTCTCGTGTGTGGGGACGTCTCTGGGGTCCGCGCGGCTCGGCTTGATGTTGCGATGAATTCATGCGTACGGTTCATTTTTGATGTCCCGAGACATGCGCGTATTACGCCATATTACGGTCGGCTTGGCTGGCTTAGGGCTTCCCAGAGACGCCTCTACGTGCTTGGCAGGTTTATTTTCAAACTATTCAGCACATTTCACCCCAAATACATATACAACATGTTCACTTTCAAATCATCCATCCATAATCGGGTATTAAGAGCTGGCGGCAGACTAATTCACATTCCAAATCATCGTACTGAGATCGCCACTAAGATCCTTTGTCGTCATGTCAGCTCGGTTGTGGAATACATTGCCATTAAATATCCGAACATCGCTTTCAACATCATTTTCATCGCTCACTCAGGGTGCATCTTCTCGGGGAGCTGGGTTGGAGTAATGTGTCACTGGTCTATAGGCCTGCTAGTGCTGGGTTGCTCACTGGGATGGGAGAGTCGTGCTCATCTATATCTTACTATATACCTATATTCTTTCTGTTTATCATTTAAATCTTGCTATATACCTGTATTCTTTCTGTTTCTCATTTAAATGTTACTATGTGTTATTCTTTCTGTTTGCTCATTTAAATGTTATATATATTTATATCCCTGTATTCATTCTTTCTGTTTCTCCATTTAAATGTTACTATATGTGTATTCTTTCTGTTTGCTCATTTAAATGTTATATATGTTATGTTTGCTTACTTAAATGTTACTATTTGTATATATATTCTTTCTGTTTCTGCTCTACGAGGTAGCCACCTCAGAGCATTGTTTTAAATAAATAAATAAATAAATAAATAAATAAATACATATTATTATTGATTCATGAAGCTTTCAGCTTTTGAAACTATATGCTCGTACTAAAAGAGTTCTCCATTCAATAGCCAAATTTTTCTAATTAAAATTTATCTTTTTCAATTAAAAATTCTAACAAAGTGCATTTCCGGATAAATTATTGTATTATTTTAATGCTTACCTACTCTACGTAAGTGAAAGTAAAAATGTTACTTTCAAACTAGATTAATAATATATTAATAATTAATTCAGTTTGTAAATATTATTATATTGTTAGAAAATCATCGATCCGTTATCCATCTTGCTCTTTACTCTAACACCCACTCAGTTAGTCTTTCAGCTTGGTGCTTCATAAGGAAGCATTTCTCTAATTTCTTTCATATTTATTTATGATCATAATTATTTCCATTATAATTTTGTAGAATTCCATTTGGAAGTATTTTCTGCTTTCTGCATTTTCTGTAAAAAAGAAGACTTTCACATCAGAGTGGAGTACGGAATGTCCAGTAGGATGATCCCGTATTATTTTTAAAATAATATTTTCTAATCTGACCCCCTCTCCCCAGAATAATTCCGATTTACAAAAAAATAAACTGCAACGGATCGTTGCTAAACTTTATCCAAATTCATTTGAAATATTAATATGTTTTACTAGATGAAGGAGGAGGTATCAGCCAAAGATGGAATCACTGGGTTCAATAAAACACCTTTAATGAGACGTTTCGGCCTAAATTTTATTTGGCCATCTTCAGTCAATTAGGCTAAGAAATTTTTTTACAAATGGATGTTAATTGATATATTTTTTATAAAATTATACAGTTGACCAAGTTGGTTATTTAGACTTACAGTTATACACAAGATGCGGTACACATGTGTGATCGAACCAAGCCTTGTCAAAAATAAAAATTTCTTTTAGCTTCATGCGAATTTTTAACGTGCCTGGACCCAAAAGTTTCAGAATGAAAGTAATGAGTTTATATAAATCTTTTCTATATATTACATTATAATTAGATATTTGACCCTTATGTGAGGTCATCATATATCCCATCATTATTTATTTACAAACAGAAAAATCCAAATTAGAATCTAATTACTTTTAAATCACATGCATTTTTCATTCAATCAAATTATACAAATTCTTATTAAAAAATTTTCAAAAAAGTTTCTATACATTAAGTTCAAGAAAACAACTGTTGGCTCATATCACACAGGATAGATGTATAAATATTGGAAAGAAACATACAATCTCTTTTAAAATTGATAACCTTATCACCTGCTATTTTTATATATAGCATTTCGGCTATGGATCTTTTATAGAAGTTATCAATCTTGACCAATATTTTCGCATTATCGTAATCAAAAGAATGACTATGTTCGGCTGCGTGGGTGGAGAGTGCAGTGTTGGTCTTTTTATTTCAGGCACTTAATTTATGCTCATATACCTAATTTTTTTAGTAGAACGTGAACTTTGCCCTATATAGGTGCTAGAATTTGATGGACAATCTAGACAGTTAATTTGATAGACAATATTATTACATAATTCTCTAGGGGTTGGATCTTTATTATTAAATAAAAATTGAATATTGTCTATATTTTTGTGGGCAACTAAAAATAGACTAAAAGATATTATCATACCCCAGGACAAGTCCTGATTTCTTAAGAATGACTATGTTCGGCTGCGTGGGTGGAGAGTGCAGTGTTGGTCTTTATTTCAGACACTTAATTTATGCTCATATACTAATTTTTAGTGAACGTGAACTTTTGCCCTATATAGGTGCTAGAATTTGATGGACAATCTAGACAGTTAATTTGATAGACAATATTATTACATAATTCTCTAGGGTTGGATCTTTATTATTAAATAAAAATTGAATATTGTCTATATTTTGTGGGCAACTAAAAATAGACTAAAAGATATTATCATACCCCAGGGACAAGTCTGATTTCTTTTGATGTTGAAGTTTGTTTACATCCATCCCTTTAGACTTTATGCTCTGTGTTGAGGAGTATTGGGGTGAAATTTGTGAATTTACGTTGATGCCTTTGGCTAAATTCAAAAGAAGCTTTGAATATTTATATGATAGGAACTATTTCAGTTTCCGTGGCAAAATTTATTTACAGTTAAGAGGACTCCCTATGGGAGGTTTCCTTAAGTCCAATTGCTGCAGAAATTGTGATAAGAAAGTTTTACCATCAATGCGTTGAACCTCTGGGTTTGGTGTTTTGTTTGCAATATGTCGATGATTCTGTCTCTTGTGTGCCTGAATGCTCTATTTCAACAATCCTTAAAGGTTTTAATGAGTTCCATCCAGATATCAAATTTACTTTTGAGGTAGAGAGGGATGATAGGATTTCGTTTTTTGGATTTGGAAATAATAAAGAAAGAAGCGATGGCTCACTATCATTTGATATATATAAAAAGGCTTCAAATAGTGGAAGGATATCCAACTACCTCTCCAACATACCTTTCCTATATAAGATCAATAGTCTGAACTATTTTTTGAGGAGAATTTTTGTTTTGTGTGATGATGAGTTTAGGCAAAAAAATATTGAGAACTACATAGACATGGCTGTATCGAATAATTACTATGCATTATTAATAGGACAATCAGAGAATTCTCAAATAAACAAAATAATTTAAATGACAATGTTAACATTTTAACAAATAATAATAATTCAAATAACCAGGTCGGACCATACTATTCTGTTGCTTATATTCACGGCATATCCGAAAAAAAAAGCCGAAAACTTTGCGAAGTTTACAACGTGAACATTGCCCCCAAAAATATAGACAATATTCAATTTTTATTTAATAATAAAGATCCAACCCCTAGAAAATTATGTAATAATATTTAATATCAAATTAACTGTCTAGATTGTCCATCAAATTCTAGCACCTATATAGGGCAAAGTTCACGTTCACTAAAATTAGGGTATATGAGCATAAATTAAGTGTTCGAAATAAAAGACCAACACTGCACTCTCCACCCACGCAGCCGAACATAGTCATTCTTTTGATTACGATAATGCGAAAATATTGGTCAAGATTGATACTTCTATAAAAGATCCATAGCCGAAATGCTATATATAAAAATAGCAGGTGATAAGGCTATCAATTTTAAAAAGAGATTGTATGTTTCTTTCCAATATTTATACATCTATCCTGTGTGATATGAGCCAACAGTTGTTTTCTTGAACTTAATGTATAGAAACTTTTTTGAAAATTTTTTAATAAGAATTTGTATAATTTGATTGAATGAAAAAATGCATGTGATTTAAAAAAGTAATTAGATTCTAATTTGGATTTTCTGTTTGTAAATAAATAATGATGGGATATATGATGACCTCACATAAGGGTCAAATATCTAATTATAATGTAATATATAGAAAAGATTTATATAAACTCATTACTTTCATTCTGAAACTTTTGGGTCAGAGCACGTTGAAATTCGCATGAAGCTAAAAGAAATTTTTATTTTTGACAAGGCTTGGTTCGATCACATATGTGTACCGCATTTTGTGTATAACTGTAAGTCTAAATAACCAACTTGGTCAACTTATAATTTTATAAAAAATATATCAATTAACATCCATTTGTAAAAAAATTTTTAGCCTAATTGACTGAAGATGGCCAAATAAAATTTAGGCCAGAAACGTCTCATTAAGGTGTTTTATTGAACCCGAGTAGTTCCATCTTTGGCTGATACCTCCTCCTTCATCTAGTATAGTTTCATCACAGCCACGAACTCTTACAATATTAATATGTTTTGCTGGCAATTGTGTACTGGATATATTAATTATTTATCCTTTAACAATAAAAAATAATATGTTTATTCCTTTATTATTAATCAGATATCACTTGCAATTTGCAGTTCATGTTGACTTTAATTCAAAAATAATGATCGATTCTCATTTAATAGTCTAGGAATAACCATTCTACATTGGATTTTGACGTTTCGGAAGTTGTGTAGTAACCATTGCTGAAGACATGGAGGAATCGACTTAAAATCAAAAATAGCCATCGATTCTCATCTAATCCTCGAGGAATAACAATTCTACATTAGATTTTTGACGCTTCGATTATTATTGGTAACCATTGCGGACATGGAAACGGCTTAAAATCAAAAATAACGATCGATTCTTATCTAATACTAGAGGAATAACCTTATTGCATTCCATTTTTGATGTTTTGATTATTAATGGCAACCTCTACAGAAAACGTGGAAGAATCGACTTAAAATCAAAAAGACTAAATTCTTTTATGGCAAACAACTCAAACTTGAGTTCGCATTGGATAAAGTAAAAAAATTGAATGTCAGCTCGATGTCCTACAGTACCTAACATGTGACCTACAGGTCGTTTTATTTAATAAGTTTCCTGCTTATTAAAAATTCACAGTTCTTTGGACAATGTTTTTTATTGAAGCTCTTCTTCAATTTTTGTACAACGTTTCGTCTCTGTATCAATCTAGAAAAAATTCTACTATGTCTCAGTTATTTTTATCTTTTATTTCAACCAATGTGGCTCTAACCAATTGAGTACTTGAAAAAGTCTCGAGAGACGAAACGTTGTACAAAAAATTGAAGAAGAGCTTCAATAAAAAACATTGTCCAAAGAACTGTGAATTTTAATCTACTAATTATAATGGACATTAATCAACATAATTTTCTGCTTATATTCTACTTTCAATATTAAAAAAAAAAAAGGTTTCATTTATTATATTTTATTCATTTATTTATTTTTCTATAGTCAGAACTTATATAAAATTGAATAATTTTTCGGAGAACTGAAGGAAACTTGAATTATTTATTTATTTTGAGAAGTGTAGAAAATTTGGAAACAAGTAAGTTCACAAAAAGAAACAAAGAGGTTGTCTTCTGCTTGATGCGAATAAACATACACACATATATATATCATCTCGATATATATATGTGTGTATGTTTATTTGCATCAAGCAGAGGACAACCTCTTTGTTTCTCTTTGTGAATCAACAACTCGGCTACTCTCGGCAAAACAAAAACTTTTCAATTAAACAAGTAAGTTTTTCGATTTTTGAAAAAATTTGTATTTTCAATTTATTACTGCGGCACTTAAAATTTTTGTCTCATAATCTGTTTGACCATGACCCATGTATGCTATGTATGTATGTGAATTTCTTTAATTCTTCGTAGAACTTAAACGGTTGAACTGATTTCGATAAATGAGGTATCATATTTACCTAATCTCGTAAGTAACACTATAAGTAGATATAAATATAGAAAATTTACAAAAAAAAACTGATTTGTCAGGCACCATATTGTGTTCTTAAAATAAATTTAAATCTTTGAAACCTATTGAGTCAAAATGAAGGTCTTAAAAATACGATTTTAAAATTACCTATATATTTATGATACTACATAGTCTTTAGTCTGAGTTTACTCGCAAAATTAAATTTTGAAATATGTATATATAGATTTACCCGAGGGGTGAACCGCGACCTAAAATCGTGTACACCTACTTCCACTTCCACTTTCATTTTTAAGTAGAAGACAATAGAATACAATAGATTATCTAAAGAATTCCAAAATAATTCCAAAGACGGTGTACACCTAATTCCAATCGCGGTTTACCCCTCGGATTTACCTAATAGCTTTTTCCCCTCTGCCATACGTACATTGAGTGGGGTCTTTATTAAATATATTCTTTCTTTAGTTTATTTTTATTTATATATTTATTTTATTATCCATCGTGAATGGCTATTTTTACTCTTAAGTAGAAAATTTTTATATTTTGATTGTGAACATCAAGCAGAAGACGTACCCTTTAGTTGGTTTATTTCTTAATTAAATTTATTTTACTAGTCCGTAATCTCCTCATAAAACAAATAAAACTGTTTAATGTTGATTGTGTTTCCGTAGTCCAATCGAGCTGAAATTTGTAAATACTTATTTTTAACAAAGTAAAGAAAATTTAAAAAAATTTCATATTTTTAAAATTTTCTTTACTTTATTATTATAAAATATGTTTCACCAATAAACCATTCTTCCTTAACAAAATAGTTATTTTTTTACTAAATTAGGCATTCTTAGGGCATTGTTGAATAAATCTAAATCTCAAAAAAAGACGTCCATTCAGGATAAAAAAAAAAAAATAGAAACTTTCATGTGGACTGTCCAGTGCCTAGTGATGAAGTGCATTGACTTAATTATTCACTGAATCCACCAACTCCACCCTCTCTGTGGGACGGATTGTCCTTCTATGGACACCATCATTGAGTCATAAAAGAGTCGAGGAGTTTATAGAAGAAATGGGAGTTAATCGTCCGACTGCATTCGCTTCCTCATATGGAACGGCCTCATTAGAATTAGTAATTCAATTACTTTATTTTTATGCCAAGTGCTTTTTATAGACGAAAACCGATTCAATATGAATATGATCAATATAGAATAGGGATTGTTAGCTTAAAACGGTACTGGTACATGGTGATTTATGAAAATTCTACAATCTATGAATCATTTTCATTATAGTTACACCTAGTAAGAAATAATTAGAAGGACAAATTAAGGACACCTTATTATGTACTCTAATAAAAAATATTATTATATTTTGACTCCTGTGAAATTGATTCATGATTGGAGGAAGTACTTACACTTTAACAAGACTCTCTGTATGTTGTATGCAAAATTTTGGTTTTTATAAGAAGAAACCAAAGAGTAGGTCATCTGCTTGATGCAAATTACCATATACCTACATAAAAAGAATATGATATATACCATATTCAAGGTATAAGTTTATTTGCTTTTACCAGGACAAACTCATTGATTTCTCCTTGTGAATCATTAACTTTGCCAGGGCCGGATATAAACTTAGGCTACCTAGGCTGCAGCCTATGGGCCCGCGTCACAAAGGGTTGCTGAAAATACGGCTTTTGTAGGTTAATTTAAAAAAAAAATATATATTTTTCCCATTAGTCCCGCGCCACAAGTTCACCCTTAGGGGACCACCGATACTAAATACGATCCTGAACTCTGCTACACTTGGAAAACTAAATCTTCAATTAAAAATATATTTGCTTATTTAACCTTTGGAAAAAATGATCCTCATTTTTTTAACCTTTGAGGTAAGTCAATAATAGTAATTTATCAAAAATTACATGTTTTTTCTGACTATATAATTTTATAAAAATCATATTTATATCACAAAGAGAAACAAAGAGGTTGTCCTCTGCATGATGCAAATAAACATACACACATATTTATCGAAATTATATATCTGTATATATAACTGGCTCCTAGTTAAGTAAAGATCGAAAATTTTCAATATCCATACGGTATTGACTCCATGAATAATATTTATAATTAAAAAAAGACTGATGATCAAGACCGAGTCTTCGAAACTATAGTCTCAAACAAATAAATAATATATATATACATATATATAATTTCGATATATATGTGTGTATGCTTATTTGCATCAAGCAGAGGACAACCTCTTTGTTTCTCTTTGTGAATCAACAACTCTGCTACTCTTGGCAAAACAAAAACTTTTCATATTTATATCTTTGAGAAAAGATACATACCATTATATATTAAGAGTCTATACATTTATTTGAAAAAGTACTTGATTCGATTTTCAGGATCTTCACATTTTTTTATTTAAAACAACTATTAATTAAAAAAATAATATCAAAATAGAGAATTATATTTTTGATTAAAGTTTACTATTATCTTCTTTTATTTAGTAAATTTTAATAATAAGTATATTATTATTAAAGTGACCTAAGTTAAAATTATGTGGTGTAGGTACACTGTAGATTTTTTTCTCACTCCCAACTTCAAAAATATATACGAGAGCATATTTATATCATATTCTGAAAGCATCTATAAGCCAAAAATATAGAATCACACTTTCTAGTTGCTTTACTCATTGTCTCATCCTACTGTTGAGTAAACAGAAACATTAGAAGCTGTCTTCACTAGAAGCGATCTATCTTTACGCCGCCCTTTTTTCTATTCAAAACCGTCTAAGGCCCGGTTGTATATCGCAAAGTAAATGCTTTTTACCACTAACCAAGGTAGATGGTAAATGGAGGGGCTGGGGTGCCCAATCAGATGACAGGAACTTTCAGTGTCTGTCATCTGATTGGCCATCCCAGTGGCTCCATTTACCATCTACCTTGGTTAGTGGTAAAAAGCATTTACTTTGTGACATACAACCGGGCCTAAGACCACCCTTACCGTCAGGTCATTGGGCGATATCTCGTATTGACATATTCCAATCCGCCATTTTTCTTTTCCCTCAAACTAATAATATATTCCGATTTGGGGTAAGCTTTTAATGGAATAAATGAAGAAATTGAGACTAAACACGATGCAATTTTTCGCTATAAAGGCTTAAATATATATTTCCTTCCGAGCAGCCCTAGAAAGTTCTTCTGGGAGTGTCAGGTATCAATCTTAAGTAGAAAACCCTCGAAACCTAACTAGAGGCGGACTTCCGGCGATGCCATCTTGCTAGCGCTCTTCTTTCTGAGCCCACCTGACTGTTGAAGCTGAGAAACATATAATTATTTCGAAATTAAAGATGTGTTACCTATTTTTTCATGAGGAAAAAAATGAAAAATATAGTGCCCTTAAAATTATTCACTTTTTATAGTAGGTATAAAAATATATCATATATACCTATCTATAGTTTAAAATTACTATGGGTAAAAAATATGTTAACCAGAAATATAGTAGATCTTAGAAATTTTTTTCAGATTAGACCACCCAGTGGGAATTTAGAAATTAAAATTTCAAAGTATGACACATTGGTGGTTGAGTTGTTTATCAAAAGAGAGATTTCGACTGGAATCTCTCAGAATTTACATTTTTACCGAGATAAACTTATCAGTATGCACGACGGCGACGATTCAAACCTCTAGTTCTGGAGTAATCTTCATGTGCTTTTTTTGTAAAGTTTATTCTTAGATTGAGGATTGAATGAAGTTTTCAAATTTGACCGTTGCTATTAAGTCCGCCATAAGAAATTATACATCAGCTTGGGGTTTACAAAAAAAGGGGAGAATTTCAATTTATATTGATATATGGTATCTATAAAACTTTTGATTATGCTAAGATATGTTCTTAAAATTAACTTAAATCTTTTCCTTGGGAAAACTTCGCTGGACAGATTAATTATCTGATTTTTTTTTATTGATAGGACCATCAATGGGGAAATTACAATAAAATTTTCTACTATTTTTCACCGTATCATGTTTCTAATTCTAAAACTGTATCTAAATGATGATGATATATAATTATTAGTCAACTGAATCCATCGACCCGTGACAATTTATCATCTTAATTTTGAATGTCATTTCACTCTATTTTAGTAATAGAATCCCAAACGTGTAAAACGAAATAAACTTCAAAAAATATTAATTAATTTTCTCATTTCCCCATACAGTAGGGTGCTCCTTATTTTGGATATTTTCGAAAATTTACGCTGACGGGGGCTCATATGGTTCTAAATAAATTTTTAAAAAAATATCCCCCAAGTTTCAAGTGTCTATCTCAATTTTAACCTAGTGCTACACATCGATAAAGTTTCCCATCTAAATAACATGGGGTTTTTCGCATTTAACGATCAATTTTTTATTCCTTCCAAAGTAATGGTCCAAAAAGTAGACTTTATCCTTATAATAGTAGCTATCCCTCAGAATTTTTACAGATTTTTAGCTATTATAATTTTGGAGTCTATAACTTACACTAAGATATAACAGTAATTTATCTAGATGTAACTCCAAAATTATAATAGCTAAAAATCTGTAAAAATTCTGAAGGATAGCTATTATTATAAAGGTAAAGTGTACAGAGTTTCAAATTTTTTGAACCATTACTTTGGTCGGAATAAAAAATTAATCGTTCAATGCCAAAACCCCATGTTATTTAGATTGAAAACTTAGTCGCTGTGTAACACTAAGTTAAAATTGAGATAGAGACTTGAAACTTGGGGGATATTTTTTTAAAAATTTATTTAGAACCATATGACCACCTGTCCGCGTAAATATTCGAAAATATCCAAAATAAGGAGCTTCCTAACCCTAATACATAGGCAACCCCCAAATTTTTTCAGTTCATTAACTTAAGTTATCAAATTTAACTGCGAATCGATGACTCGAAACTAATATTATTTAAATTAAAATAGTATTTTGATTAGCGCCTCAGAGAGATTCCCAGAGAGATTTATTAATTTAGTTAAAATAAAATAGTTTCATATATTGCCAGTTACAACTCTTTAATTACTATAGAATTAAATAATTTTTATAAAATTAAAATTCTCTCAAAAATACTTTTACAACCTAGTACAAACTACATAAATGATAATTTTTTGTGATGGAATTTTTGATTAAAAACAATCCATTTATAGTCAAAAAATTTAAAATCACCTGGAGTAATGGGGCACTTCCGGTGGCCTAATAATTAGCCCCTAGGTGGTCCCCTACCCTTGAACATTTCTCACAAAACCATCAAGGTGTTTGGTATTTCTATGTTTCAATGTTTCTATATAATATATTGATAATAATATAACTCTACCATAATTTTATTTATTTATTTATTATTCCTTGAGGCATTATTTTTCGAGACCAGGTGGTATAATAAATTGCATAAGGGGATAATTTTTTCCTACGTTTATTAAATTATAAAAAAAAGGAAAAACACAATTCAGGAATTCACATTTTAATAGAATTTATTAGAATGCTCTTTTGACATTTGATGCCAATCCTTCAAATCCCTCAAGCGATATCTCAATTTCAATTAACATTAACATTAAAAAAGACATTTCTCTGAATGTTTAATTTTATTACAGAGAAATTGTTAGCATTTCTGACCTGTTGCGTAAATATAGTATCTATTCTATATCTCTCTGGGGTTGTAAATGAATAAGAAATCTTATAAGGAAAAAAAATTCATTCAACAACTCAAAAATCCGGTTTCTAAGAATTGAATTAAAGATTGTATCTTCTGCTTTAATTGGAGATTTCTTAAAATGCGGAAAAACTGTTCTCAGCAAGAAAAACATTTGAATTATTAAAATTCAATAAATTCGTATTTATTATTATTATTTTTGGTTTAATGTTGTGATTAAAAAAAAAAAAACAAAGAAATGAATTATGACTGAATTATGGCTAGAAATTTTACTTTTAGAAACAAGTATATACTCATATAACAATATCTATTTTTTGGCTACAAATAAAAAGATAGAACTCAGCCTGATTCAAGGAAGAATTTTCTATTTAATTTAAAAATCAAATTTAAGTCCAAATTCCTTTTCTACTATAAAATATAATCAGATTAGTTTTAATCAAATGGTGTACCTTTTATTTCATAATTTCAAAAATATCTTATTAATTAATATTCCATCTATAATCTTGATAACGTAAATTAAATATTTGAAAAAAAAAACCATCTTGTCTCTATCAAATGAATCTCTTCTAAATAAAGTAAAGAAAATTTAAAAAATTTAAGAAACTTTTAAAATTTAAAAATATAAAATTCCAGGTAGATTTCACAAAAAAAATAAGACAAGATGCTTGTTTAGCATGACTCTATATATATTTCAGGGTATGAGCCCATCTTCAGGAGTTCACAGAGATATGCTAAACAATCTTGTCTTTTATTTTTTGGTGAAACCTACCTAGAATTTTATATTTTAAAATTTTCAAAGTTTCTTAATTTTTTAAATTTTCTTTAATTTATTTAAACATGTTTCAACAAGAACCCACACCATTCTCTCTTAACAAAAATGCTATATTCTACTTAATCCTCTTTTGTGCGTCTAATTATTATTTTCTATAACAAAAATATCGATTATTTCTTTTTAATTCAGATTTTTTTTGTTCTTTTATTTGGAAAGTTAAAAAATAGTCACGGTTATACAAATTTCTAATTAATTATAAAAATTTTACCGATACGGTATACCTCATCATTAAAAGAGTAGGCTAATCGCTCTAATTAGCACTTGACCTGGTCAGTAGTGACCAATATACCTCAAGACTTCGATATCTATAATAACAACAAAACTGTAAATTAAATAAATAAACAACTTATTAAGCCATTATACTTTCGTTCTTAATTAGTAATTTGCAATTTTCTTTTATAATTAGGAAAAGTCATAATAAAAATGAATTTATATACTAATTGATTTTGAATATTATTTTAACAAGCAGTTAAATAAATGAACAATAATTAATACTACTTATTATTAATGTACTCATGGCGGTAGGAGCCTTTATTTATGTTCGAAAATAATGTCTGGAATCTGAACCAAATTGTACTTAATCTCCTTATGGCCTATATACATATTCTGACCTATCTTGACAATCAAATAAAACAAGATATTACAGAAATAAAATATATTTTGACATGGATAAGAAATAAATAAAAATATAAGCCAACCTCCCTTTAATATCAATCAATATAGAACAAGTAGTTAAGATGGAGCCTTCCAGTAGTTGGATCGATTCCCATCCAAGTCAATAAATTTTTTATTTCAAGTAATATCTTGACCTATTTATTTCAAATAAATATTTTTATTATCACCATTCATTCATATATATTTATTATAGATATATTCCGCTTAAGGTATCCATGGTATAATATAGTATGTTCGCAGCGAAAGAGTCCAAACTTTACCGGGAATACCCTAAAGACACTTTGACATAATATTATAACCTTCTCCGGGTCGAAGACACAAGATACAGCCAAATATTTTATTCAGAAATTTATTTATAGAAAAAATTAAAATTAAATGTACAATTATTTGAAATGTTGATAGAAGAGTGGTGTTGCCATCTTCTTATGACATTCGTTACTATTACTTTCCAGTCTAAGGTAAATTAACTTATCTAGGATGGCAAGCAATTCTTACTGACTTGATTTTAGGTCCCAACAGTTTTCCAGACTTTTAGGACATTTCTTAAGTACCCATCAGTTTTGCTACAATTCACAATTTAAACTTTCCCCTCATTTACTCTATTTTACTTCTGGTCTCTTGAAAAGTCTAAAAGAGAGGATATACTATAATAATTCTAATAAAGGCGGCTAAGTCTAGTTTAAAAGTTAATTTTCGAACCCTTTTTAAAGGAAGATGGCGCTAGAAAATTATAGTATGATTTAATTATTTGAATCTTCTGTCTATGGCCTTGCTGAAAACCATCAATTTATAATTGAAATTATATTTTTTTCATTAATAGGTGTATTACTCAATTTTTAATTTTTCGTAATTCTTTGGACATTGATTAATTCAAAAACTATCTACACTGTGATTAAGTAAGTCGAGACTAAATAACAAATTTCATAGGCATAAAATTTTGAAGAAAAAAAAAATGATATGCCTATTAAAAAAAAATACTTAAAAAATAGATTTCTTTTCTATTTGGCCTTGGTTCAACATGGCTGCTGATATTAATTTCCATTTCGGTAGCTTCGGCTTTACGTGAACCTATAATTATCTTTAATTAAGTATGATTTTTTTTTTAATTCTATAGAAGCATTCGGATTTTTATGAATATTTACTAAACTAATAGAGTAATCTTATTATTTCCCAACGAAATAGAATAGCCATGTTAGTTTAATGCTTTTATTAGGAAAGATATTTATTTTTATTTGGTTTAATGTGGCTTCTAACAAGGGATTAATTTTCATTACAGAACTCATTTTGGAGTTTCATCTGAATTATTTAAGGACTTGCATTAGATAAAACATATAAGATATTAAAAACGTCCAAATTCTATGCTCTGGTCTAAAGGGACAAAGAATTTTTAAAACCCCGATTTAAACCAAAATCTAATCTGTTCGTAATCTCAATATAAAGTATCAAACTTTTAAATTTCGTTTTGCTACCCTGATTTGATTTCTGAGCTAGAGCGTAGACGAAATTTGATAACACACTAAATCTCACACTAACAGACATTTTAATTAATAATTAATATCTCTTAAAATATAATTTGTTGATGTTCACCATATATGATTTTATTGTAGACCGAAACGTTGTAAATTCGATGATTTTTTTTATCAAAATAATTTCAGCTTTTTTGAGATATATTTCGAAAATACCAAGACCAAAAACACTTTTTGCATGCACGATTACTTTATTTATTATACCCTGTATAGTAAAATAAAAATATAATATTTATAAAGAGGCATTCGAAACTATAGTCTCAAACAAATTCATTAATATATATATATATATATATTTATTCACCAGGATAAGACCAAACTCTCTTTGGTTTACTTTTTATAAAATCTTCAACTAATTCCGCTAATGTCTTCAGAAAAATCTTAATATGGAACTCTTTTTGTAAACATAAAATCAATTACTTAAATACTAAATTGTTTCAAAGTAATTAATCAATAGAAATTAACTTATTATACTTTTCCTTCCGGATATGAATAAGTATACATTTTTTGTTGTATTAGTTGACATATGGTTCAAATTGAAATTAATTGAAATTTGATATTAAATTCACAAAATTTTGGATCCAATTTCCGGATCCTTTGATGAAGGGGGAATTAATATAAAATATAAATTGCCTTCGTAAAGTAGATTAAATGTTTTCAATGGGAAGCACAATAAAAGGAAGTAAGAAAAGTAGACAACGTTTTCCTGAATAAAATAATAAAATAATATTAATTTTAATTGATATAAAAAATATACCCTACTAGGGAAGCAAGCAGGAGGTCATTAAATAAATGGCTATGCTCTCTTGGAGGAAGAATAAATATTGTCATTTCAGTTAATTAAATTTTAAGTCTAACATAAGAAGGGGTTGAAATGATAATATAAAAGACGGCAATTGAAAATAATCTAAACATGTTGAGTTTTAAGCTTTGGAACAAAAGTCCCTTTTCTATTATAAAAAATCAACAAAGTTAAAAATCAAATAATTAATTTTTAATAATTCAAGTACCTTATTACATACTAATTACATACATATCTTTAAATTTATTTTATTTTTTTTGAAAAAAAGGGAAAATGATGATGACAATCTGACGACCTATATCGAACCTTGGTAAACCCAAAGTGGACTACCAATTACGTCATAGATGCATAGATGGTTCCCTCATCGGATAAGCTAAGTTATTAAAAACTAAGTTTTAAAAGTAAATTGTCAAAAATATTCAAAATTTATTGGTTTGAAAAATGGATTAAATGCCTACATATACCCACCTATAAGATCTAAATTTACACTTTATATTAGAGGGTGAAGGGTGTAGGAGCTAAATGAAAACGACTCCCGCCAATGAATCTTTTAAATATGATAAAAAATCCTAGTACATTAACAATTAATATTTAGAGATACTTCACGGAATTATTTTTAATTATTTTTAGGACTCGATTAAAATTAAACCGGGATCCGATTATTGTCTATACACTGCCTATTCGTCTGTCCATCTGTTATATAGTAGTGTTTAGCTAGAAAATTAAATATGTTTCAAACTTGAAATTTACAAGTTAAATATATTTTTTTTTAATTATCCTTCAGGAACTATAAAGCCCATTTTAGCCAATAGTCTTGGAATGTGTTGGCGGGTGTGTGTGTGTGTAAATTGGTGTAGGAATCAGATTATAGCCGGTCAAATATTTGCAGTGAGCCGGGTTTGAACCCGCGTTAGCTTGATTCAAAGGCTCTCTAACCACTCGGTTAACCTGACAAATAAGACCAAATTTAATATTTCAAGTTTTTTTGGATTATATGAGATAAAGCACCCTCGATATGCGATTTCGACTTTTTTTTTATTAATATTCTTTTTTATTTTTAATAAACTAAAATTTAAATCTTAAATTTTGGTACATATGTATTTATGTTTGTATTATATGTCAGAAGGGTCTCAGGGCCAGTTGTATGTCGGTTGGTAATGTCTTTTTAAAAGTTGACAAAGGGTAAAACCTTAGAATTTACCTTGTGCCCGGTCAGATGACCAATCGGATGTCACTCACTTTCATCTGATTGGCCATCCCGCTGGGCACAAGATGAATTCTAAGGTTTTACCCTTTGTCAACTTTTACAAAGACTTTACCAACCGACATACAACTGGCCCTCAGTCGGGCAAACTGTTCGGAAAGTGGGTTCAACTTCCGAGGGAGCCAACCCTTCTGACATATAATACAATCATAGCTATATACTAAAATTTAAGATTTGAATCTTCTTTTCTTTCTTAATTTTTAAACTCAAATAAGGAGACGCTAGCCGGTTTGTTTTACAATTTTTTGAAATAAATTATCATAAAATAAAAAGTATTTAAAACACTTAAACGTTAGATCTTAATTTATATCTATTTGATTAAACAACAAAATAAGAATTTCCGACTGTCGAATAAAAAAATAAAAATAAAAACTCCTTCAACACATCTTCTTCCATTGTCCTTGGCGCACCTTAAAAAAGAGACCCTTGTTCCTCGTTTGTGATGTCAGGTAGCACAGGTGCGTATCAGCTGGCGTCTGCCATCCCCATTACTACTCGAAAGAAAAAAAAAAACGTTTCTTCTTCCTGAGTGCACACCTGTCTGTCTGTCTGTTTGTCTCTCGAGCCCTTCAACCCCACGAACGATGACTCAGGGCGATCGCCATTAACTGCGTTAGGGACTGTCCCAACTTAAATTACTCAACGGCTCTAAAGTTTGCGTGGAGTGGATGGCACGTGCCGGGGGTTCCGGTTTTCCTGTTTCCCGGTCCGCCCTTTTAAAAAACCAACCCCCCTGAGTGGTTCATTCTGAAACACACCCTAAACGACATTCGGAATTATTCCATTAGCTTTATCACTGGGCGTTGGCTCGGATTGTATTTAAATAAATAGATATATATTTATAATAATAATAATAACAAAACGGGAATGTTTGTAGAATGAAATCATTCATAATCAGTCAACAAAAAGATTAATTGAAAAGTTTGCCGAGAATAGCAGAGTATTGATTCATATAAGGGAAATCAATGAGGTTGTCCTCTACTTGATGCAAATAAACATATATCAAATATAAATAAATAAATAAATGACATTCGTCTGATCAGTGACCTGCTTAGTAGGTACAACAAAAAAAATTTACCAAAGTTCAATCTGGCATTTGATCCCACGAGAAATAACATAAAATATTTCTTAAAGACTAATGATGAAGGCCAAACTTTCGAAACTATAGTCTCAAACAAATAAATTATATACATATATAAAATATACATATTTACAATTGTTATATCTCGATGCCCCGGGTTGGGTACCAAACTCCACAAAATTAAAAGATAGAAATTTTCGAGTATCTAGTTTTTTTTATGTTGACTGTTCAAATACCAGATGTTAGATGGATAGGCAAGGACGCGGCTTCCGGTCATGCGGTAGTCATACCCTTAACTGGTTTGCCGATTCAGTTGTCTAAATACCAGGGGCTCCTAGGATCGAGGTGCAGCTATTAAATGCTGCTACTACTGGGAAACAGCGAACATAAACATGATTGTGTCCCACCCTCTGCTCGCTAGACAAGCCTTCCCGTCAGTTTATCAATTTTATAGTAAGGTAGACAAAATATTAATTACAAAAATCGGCTAAGTGCAATCAAATACTTCTGCCACAACATATTTTAGTTCATCATTCACAATTAATTTTTTTATTCAATTTATAGTTTTTATATGAAAGTCAGACGTCGAGTAAATGTGAACTATAATAATTTACTTTCAATCTCATAAAATCAAAGTATTCTATAAGATAGCGAAAATGATTCAAATATGAAATCTGGAAAATTCTATTCATATTTTAACGTTAAGAAGTTCCATAAATTTTAAATTAAATCTAAGTGAACTAAAGCTAAACGAAATTAATATATGACACGCTATGAACATATTCTTGACGTTCTAAGATTTTAGGGATGCCTCGCATCCTCAGCATCCATGGACCGCACACCACTGATATGTATAGTATATTTATTTGCATCAAGCAGAGGACAACCTCATTGATTTCTCTTTATGAATCAACAACTCTGCTACTCTTGACAAAATAAAATCTTTTCAATCAAATAAATTTTTTTTTTAAGAGTTCTCAACTTTCTACTCCGTTCGCCCGGTGAGCTGCGATATCTGATTAGTACAAAGGTTCAAGATGAGCGTGTTTTTCTGTTGCTTTGGCCCTGCTGAGGTCATTTGCTTCTCTGCTGTCAGCTGACATATGCTAACAAGTGATGCCTTCGACCTGTATCCTATCAACTCTCCCAAACGGTTACCACATCATATCTTTTTCTTCGTGTCCAATACGGGACAGAGATGCCTTTTTAGGAGATCGGCTGTAATTAAAAACACTTGCTAATAATTTATGACCGTCCTAGATGCCTTCTGCAGAATTTATTTATACCAAACTATTCTTTTCAATTAAAATCCTTGTCATTTTGAAAATGCAATCGTCTCTCTTGTCTCTTCCTATCATTTTTTTTTTTATCAATCTTTGATATAAATCGATTAAATCCTTAATTTATGGAAAATTTATTTTATTTCTACGATACTTCTATATTCAAATGTACCTAACTGGCGATTTCTTTTTGTTATAATTAATTTAAGTGACCTTAAAATGTCAATTAAAATTTTTCTTTACATCTATTACATTTTTTATTCCATTTCTATATATATAAAGACAATATACTTTCAGATTGCTATGGAATGATTCATTGTATTGGAAATTTTTTTAGCTCTTTATTAATTTGAATTACTTTTTTACCAAAGTAGGAGGCACTTATATAAGTACTGTAAAAGGTTCAATAACATTTTTATTGCAAAAATAACATTGACATTGCATGTTTTTTGAAGACATTTTGTCGGTTTGATAAAATTTTAATTAATCTAACACACAAGAGATGATAAATATATTATTGAGTTACTAGGCAGTTTTGGGTATTTTATAAAGTCGAATTTGCTGCCTTTCAAGGGAAGTGTTTCGTTAAACTTAAATCGATGTAAAGTAAAGAAAATTTAAAAATTTTTAAAAATATAAGATTCTATGTAGGTTTCACAAAAATATTTCAGAAAACTTTTTTCTTTAAACTCCTGAAGATGGCCTCGTATCCCGAAATATATATATACTCATGCTAATAAGCATCTTTATTTTTATTTTTGTGAAACCTGCCTAGAATTTTATATTTTTTAAATTTTTTAAAAAATTTATATTTTTAAAATTTTTTAAAAAAATTTTATATTTTTTAAATTTAAAAAAAATTTTATATTTTTTAAATTTAAAAAAAAAATTTATATTTTTTAAAATTTTCTTTACTTTATTAAAATATGTTTCACCAAAAACCTACACCATTCTACCTTAACAAAATTAAATCGATGTTGTTTTTTTTATTACTTAGATTTGAAAAAATATGTAATTTCAATTAATGAATTTTCATAATTCATATATGAATTTTCATTCTTTTTGTTGACTTCTTGAGTTTTAAATTATTTTCTATTCAAATTGAGTGAAAATAGGATTTATTTCATAAAACAACCCTTTCCTAACTAAAAAGTGTGAAATTTTGGATCCAAAAATCAACTTTGTATAGCTTCAAGTTTTATTTTCCATATAGTAGGAGATGGCATCTCTGGTTTTATGATTAGGAGAAATTAATAGAATTGTTTCTCAATTTCATTTCAATATTAAAATATTATGAAATTAACGAAAAAAATAATAATAACAAATCTTTTTTGACTTGAAAAAATCGATTTGAATATCTTATATAAAGAGATCATTCAAGTAAACATAAAAAAAAAAAAAAACTAGACTTATCATTCAATTATCTTGAAAAGACTCAATGATGTGGCTCGCCGTAAGAGTCACGAGTTCGACTCCCGAAGGAGGTGTGAATTATTTGACCAAAATTAAAATGGTAACTTATGAGGAGAATTTTTTAGGTTAGGTTTAACAAAAAGGAAATATTAAAACAAATGTATGTTTTTTTTTTTTTGTTTTTTTTGAGTTTGATTCACTCGATATATATTTCGGGTTATTAGCCCTCCTTCAGGAGTTCAAATAAAAACTGAATACAAATTTGTAAAAACATTTGTTTTAATATTTCCTTTTTGTGAAACCTAACCTAGAAAATTCTCCTCATAAGTTACTTATAATGTTTCACCTAGAACCGACACCTAAATCCTTAAAAATTACAAAATTAAAATGTTATTTAAATATTGTGAATGATAACATTATGATTATTATATATAATTATTTTAAATTTAACTACACCTTTACCATGTGTATTTCAGAAAACCCCAATTGTACAAATTTCAGAATACTCAATTTAAAATTTGAAAATCACAAATGTATTTTAGAAATCTCAATTCTGATATGATAATTTTCTGAAATACAATTGGGGTTTTCTGAAATTAACTTGAAATTTTCTGAAATAAAATTGGAAAAATTGTAGACGTTATTACTAATATTTTACATGAAAAATTAAAAAATTAATAGTTTCTAAATTATAATAAAATATCTAATAAAAAATTAATTTTCTTTAGCAATTGATACCGAAATCCGAAATGATATCCACGCACATGGGAAGAACTTTTTAGTACAACAGTTTCCTCTCCAACTAACTGCTCATGTAATCATCCTATTATACATATATATTTTAATCCTAAAAATTTAATTGTTTAATTTGAGAAATAAATATTCTAATAATAGACTATTTCTGATTCTCACCTCCGAATTAAAATACATTCTCTCCTCCTACTTACAACATCGCTAATTAAAGAAGATTATTAATTATTTTTTCTGTTGAAAAGAAAAAACTAATCTAGGTTAATATGTTGGAAGATGATGGTAAGCTTATATATTATATCGAGAGGCATAATTACCATTCAGCCTATTAAAAACACATCCTTTTAAATGACCCAATATAAAATTGGATTTCTTCATTCTCTTTTTTTAATCAAATGTGGTAAGAAAGTGCAACACCTATAAACCAAAATAAATCTATGCTTTTACTTGTAGTTTTGTCTAGACCCTATTTAATTGAATAAAATTCTACTATTAAGTAAAATTGAAGACTCTTATCTTAATTCCCCTGCTTTTGCTTTGAAAAATTAAATGTTGCTTAGCTTAAACTGAGAGTAAGTAAACACAAGTAGTAAACGTCAATTTACTACGACATTCGCCATTTGATGCCAAGAGCACTTCGAAAGCCTAAGTACAAATAAGATCTACACCCTTTCCATTTGAATTTCAGAATTCTCAATTGAATTATTAGTAAATCCCAAATCTATTTCAGAAATCTCAATTCAATTTAAGAAAACCTCAATTGTATTTCTAAAAATGTCAATTGTTTATATGTATATGTTTATTTTTTGAAATTCAAGTGAGATTTTCTAAAATACAAGGGAAATTTTCTAATATTCAATTGAGAATTCTGAAATACAATAGGGATTTTCTGAAATTACCTTGAAATTTTCTAAAATAAAATTGGAAAAGATGTACATATAATATGGAGGCACAGTACAGAATATATCGCTAAATATAAACTTAACCTCTGCTGAAAATAAATAAAAATGAATTGAAAGTTTATTTTTGCCGAGAGTAGCAGATTTTTTATAAATTGAAGGAGAAAATAAATAAAAATGGTGAATTTTTTTAAATCAATATTTTTGAGTTTGGTCCTCCAAATTATTTTATATGACAACTAAAATTTGAATCGGAAATCTTATGATGACTTTATTTTCTGTTTGTCCCTGCTTAATTCCTCTGTCACAAGTATGTATTGTACATAAATAGGCAGTGCTGTAGTCATAAAATTAGCACGCGGTATACGCTATATGGATCGTAAAAATCAGAGTCTACCTATAAACCGAGATGGGGGTATTTAATAAATGACGAAACTGTAATTTAAAATAAAATGTACAACCTAACACAGGGTATACGCCATTTGTTCAGATCAAACCACATGGTATACGTCATTTACTGCCGTATACCTTCTACTATAGCTCTGTACATAGGTAGCTTCTGAACTATTAAAACTAAAAATTAGAAACTTGGCAAATAGTACAAATTAAATGATTCGCGGAAAGTACAAACATGAGTGATAAAAAAAAAATTGTTTCGGATAAGATCACCAGAAGTATGTATCTCTTTACTTCTGAATTTTTTATTTTTTTATTTGAAGTTCCCTAGTTACTGAAGCTTTATAATACCATCACTCCTTACACAAAGTTAAATAAAAATAAGTAAATCAAATCGAGAGGGTTACTCTTAAATAGCCTTTTTAAAAAACATATTATTTAATTGAATGTAATGGAAGGCAGCCCAGGGGTAGTGAGGAAAGAAAAAAATTAGCACATATCAAATAAGGTGTAATTTATTGGAATCCTTCCTCCTTTCCTTTCAAACCGAGGTTTCGGAGGATTCTTCCCTCCTTCTTCAGGGTTTCAAAGGGTCAATGAATGAAACAAATAAAATGTTCCTTCTTCTCTCCACAACAGTGTTCAAAACTTTCTTCTTTTTTAGCAAAGCCATAGAAAAACAAATTTTTCTCCCTCCTTTTCTAATTGTTTTTCTATGCCTTTGCTAAAAAAAAAGAAAGTTTTGAACACTGCTGTGGAGAGAAGAAGGAAACATTTTATTTGTTTCATTCATTGACCCTTTGAAACCCTGAAGAAGGAGGGAAGAATCCTCCGAAACGTCGGTTTGAAAGGAAAGGAGGAAGGCTTCCAATATACCTTATTTGATATGTGTTAATTTTTTCTTTCCTCATTACTCCTGGGCTGCATTCCATTACATTCAATTAAAAGTTCTACCAGTCCGTCTCTCTCCAGAGAAAATTTCGTTGCAAAAAAAAAATATTATTTTATAGTTTTTATTTGACGTCTCGATGATTATCAGCTTACACCCCTTACACCTCCCCCCTAAACTTTTGATTTAAAAATCTTTAAAAATACATTAATGCAGCTAAGTGTCTGTAATTTCTACAATAATCGGTTCCTATGAAATAATTATTTTGTATGACAAATGAAAATAAGCTGACGTGTTCTGATGTGGCCATCCACTTGACTTTACCATACAACCTGGCCCCTCACTTATATTTAATATTTAATAAAATTATTTATAATCTTCTAGGGGAGGGGGGGTTAGTTTTTGCATTTTATAGACTCCTGGGGGCCCACTGATTATGTATACAAAATTTGGTTGAGTTTGGCACAATGGCCTACTAGATTTTAATTTTTTGACCCTGCCCCCCCTCTCCCATTTTGGGCTGTTAGTTTTTGCATTTTTAGTCTTCTGAGGTCCCACTGATTATGTATACAAAATTTGGTTGAGTTTGATAAATGGCCAAGATTTTAATTTTTTGACCCTGCACCCCCTCCACCCCTTTAATTTTGGGTCGATATGCACCAAAATCTAATCAGCTCTTAATCTCAATGGACCAAAACTACGTGTGAAATTCGGTTTCGATATTTACACTAGTTTTTGAGCTAGCTCGTCCACAAAAATTTAGTAACGCACAGACTTAACTAACAACCAGACTAACAGACATTTTGACAAAATAATTATTATCTCGAAAAATATAATTTTTTTGATGTTCACTTATTAGAGCTTTTTTGTAGAGCGAAATGCCATGGTTTCGCTCAATTTTTTTAATCAAAATAATTTTAGCCGTATTTGAGATATTTCGAAAAAAAGAAGGAAAAAAAACACTTTTTTCATGCACGATTACAATACTTGACCATACCCTGTATAGTAAAGTAAAAATTCCTTGTAGCCAATGGATGAGACACTATCAAATAAATATTTTAAAATTCTATTAAACACATTTTCTTAAAATTTTTATGTTGGCCCTCTATAAATCTACGTTACCTCTTACCATTACGCACTCGAGCCAGGCTCGGACTTTGCCAATTTTTGTTCATTCTTTAGCATCCATTCACTTTATCAACGAATTAATAATAGGTATATTATGTTTTCTAAAATAATTACGACCTACTTAATCTAATTCATTCAAGATTATTTGTCTCGCACTACTTTAAATTCTCAGCTCTTATTTTAATTATTGGGTGAGTTAAATCTTTAATTATGAAAAAATTATATAAGTACTGGATGCACCAATTTACTTATTCATGGTTTCCGCGTTTTCTTGTCATTCTTGTTCATTAAAATCGCTATGATAAAATTAGAAAATATGTAGGTATATATCAAATCCAGTTAATATGTTAAGGAATGAGGTTATTTAAATATTTTAAAATATCTTATTGACCTTGTTTGATTTTGTATTATTAGGCCAATTGATGGAGTACATTCGGAAAAACATATAATCGATAAATTAACAAAAAATAATTTACTATATAATCTTAAGAAAACTTGTGAAAGCAAATTGAATAAAAAAATCAGTCAAGAGCGAGTCGATATTTACACTAGTATTACGTGCATACTAGTAATCGCAATTATTCAAACGTGAGACTTTATTTAAAACAACGAAAAATATACGCTGGTCATTGGAGTACTTTTTTGATACTTTCTGCTGCTTTTTTTATGAGGTAAAAATGTGCTATAATAAGCAAACTTCGATCCGATGCCTCGAGAAATTAAAAAAAAAATAAGCTTATGTATCCACATGACTTTGCCATACACCTGGCCCCTCTTTTATGTTTATTTAATAAAATAATTTATAATTATTTGCGATAGAACCCTCTCTTAATTTTGGGCCCATTAGCAATTAATAATATCTTCTTTTAATTATGAGACTATTTTATAAGAAATATCAGCTTTCTTCGATTTTTGTTTGAAAAAATTTTTGAACCCCCCTTTTTTGGTCAGTGTTATGGCACCATAGTGGTGTCAGTTTCATATTAGGAAAAAGTAAAAAAAAAACAATTTAGTAGAGTAAAAAATTTCAAATAGGACCGTCCATAAATTACGTCACTCGAATTTCAAGATTTTTAGACCCCTCTCCCTGTGTCACATTCTGTCACATTTTCATTGAGCCCCCCTTTATTGTGACGTCACACTCACTTTTATACCCTATAATTTTATAATAATTATAATTACAGAGTTTTTTTTATAAATTTAACTCAACTATAGGGAGTCGGGTTGGCCGAGCTGGCTAACTCGCTGTCCCCGCTTCAGCATCGTTGATGACGATGTCCAAGCGGGAGGCCGAGGTTCGATCCTGACTAGCATATAAAATTTCTACCGGCTAAAACTCGGCTCCCTCACTAACCCTACTAACACTTTACTGATGTGCTGTCTAAATAGGCTTTGTTCCCGGTGACAATAAATAAATAAAAAAAAAACCAACTAAAGGGATTTAATATATTTAAGTTTAACTTTATTTTTATTCATATCATTTAACACATTGTTCACTATTACAGTAAAACCTCGTTTATCCGGAACTCCGGATTATCCGGATCGGACTTGTAGACATTTTTATTTTAATAAATGTTCACATAGATACCATAATCATTTTTAACTCTGATAGCAAGAATGTAATTATAATTTCACCAAAAATGTATTTTTTTAAGCAATTCTATGTAACCGGACTATTTTCGATTATCCGGTTTGCCTTTGGTCCCAGTTAATCCGGATAAACGAGGTTCTACTGTACTATTATATTATTATTGAATTATAAATAAATTTAAAAAATATATTTGAAATTTTTAAAAAAATTTTAATTTGATTTTTGTGACATCACAATTCTTAAGATCCCCGGGCTTCCCTGTCACATTTTGTCACAAATCTGAGATGCCCCCCCTCTTAGTGTGTGACGTAATCTATGGACGGCCCCTAAAAGTATTTTAATCTTATTAATTATAATTTTTTTTTTCAATCAGGAAACTTTTGAGTATCTATATATTTCATATTTATTTAACCTTTACATATCATCAAGTACAAAAAAATTATGGCTAGATTACCTATTTTGCCTGAACGACCTTCTATACATACAAAGACACCCTCTCTATATATGTATGCCTACATTATAACAAAAAGATTGAACTGAGTAAAAGATTCAAACTCTAGTTAGCTGTCTTTTGAATGTCAACCTTGATGTCATCTTTTCCGATTGAACAAATAAAAACAGTCAATCATCCGAAACAAAACACACAGAAAAGTAAAAATATAAGTTAAAAAAATAAATTCGAGCTTTTGTTATCGACTGATTTCGCTTAATCATGATTAAACGCCTCCGATTAGACTGGCTATTTTTTGTCATTCTTTTAATTTTCATTTGAATTGTAAAGGCCATTTATAAATATGGCGATTACATGTTTTAACCATCAACTCGGCTCCTGAGATTAACTTGAACTTGAGTGTAGTAAATAAAATCAGATTATTCAAAAAAAGTAACATTGCGGTTTGTGGAAAATATTTTAATTGGTTCAGTTCTCGATTTGGATGGGAACAAGAAAACTATATATATTTTTTTTAATTTACACACATTTTTAATCAAAACAAAGTAAAACATATGATTTATTGTTTTAAAATTCAATGTGTAGAAAAAATTTTAATTAAATAAATTATTCTGACTCTTTTATATTTGTAATATGTAAATACACAAACGGGAACTACATCTAGAATCTAATCAAAGATTAAGTGATTTCGACCAGAATTGAAAAAATTAAATTTATTGCTAATTTGCGCCTAAAGTTATGCAACATTATAAGAGGTCCTGTCATAGTAGGTGCAGACTGCAGAGTCCCCTCCAAGCATTCTCTTGCCACCTTGGATACAATTCAGAAGAAAACAACTAAGACAATAGGAGATTTGGCCTTATCTAACTCACTTGATTGACCCATAATAATAATAATAGATCCACTTCCCTTTATTAAACATATGGTGTTGGTTCTTACTAGCTAAAATCAATAATCATTTACTCGAATCACACGATGTCCAAACATTCAATTCGCGAGGAAATTAGATAGGAATCTAAAAAACGTATTTGCCAACTCGTTTATCCCTATGACTTCTAGTGACAAGAATTTCCACCTCCATCTTTCTCGCAATCTGCCGTTGTTAAAATTGCGCATCCGCAGAAATCTTGGACTCTGAAACCCCTATAAAATTTCTTCCCTTTCTCCCCTTTTCATGGTGCAGGGGTCAAACCTGGTCTATATGAGTTGCACCTGTCTGGAGTTTTGTATCAATATCATAAAAAGATATTACTTTACTTATTCATCTTTTTTCAAGCGCTATGCTCGATTCCGAAAGTCGGCGATTCCTGTGGAGAGTATTCACTCCATTGTAATTTTCCTGCGAAAATTTTTCACAGGGGTAGTTTTTTTTATAATGAAATTGATACAAGAAGAATTTGAACCAATAAGGTACAACGTCTCTAGTCTGGACCCTTGTATCGTGAAAAGAAGAAATTTCAGGAATTGGGTCGGAGTTAAAGGTACATATCTGTGGATATGACTCTTGAAACACTGAAGGTTATGTATAGCCGGTAAGACGGAGTGTGGAAGCAGCTCCAGTCTCTAGAAGTCATTGGAATAGTTTCCCATTGTCTTCCCCCTATAACTTATAAATATTGAAATATCTTCTCTAATTAATTTTTACTCTATTTACAAATTTTAAACTTGCTTATTGGATCTCGATGAACATGTTAACATAGTAGAAAATTCTTTCGGGTTGAATTAGTAATGGTGCAATTGAAAAAAATTGTTAATAATGGACATATCTAAAAGAAATCAATATATTTATCAGATTATTGCAATCTAACTTGAATATCTATATAAGTCAAATTCTTTTAAAATTCAATATGACTTGATTTCTATACTTGGTTTTAATTAATTAAGAGAGATCGAACGTAATTAATCATATTTACCATGAATCACTTTCTGACATATTTATTCCAAAAGTGAAACCTTCTAAGTGTTAATGATGAAAGAGACAATGATTATCTCAAATATTGGGCCATGAAATGTGAAACGTGGTCAAACATGCAATTCATTAAGATTAGACCTAAGAAATCAGGTATACGTATATATTTCTTTCAGGGATTTCTTTAGATTTATTTTCAAGATGATTTTGATATTTCTTGTTATTATATATTTTTTACTTTTTCTGATAAAGCAAGAAAAATTTAGCCAAACCATGCCAATGATAAATTTAAGGTCATTTAAAACTCTATAAAAATTCCTAAATTAAGGGCTGAAAGCTTTTTTTAATTAGACAAATTCTATAATTTTCATAATTTATATTTACATACCATAGATAGTATGTGCATTTATATGTATATACATCATGAGGAAACCAGACATTGACTTTATTATATTTTCTCTACAATTTCAACTTTAAATAGGGAATAATCAATCGCAAAATAAGAATAATGAATTTCTAAAATTAATTTAGAGATAGGAATTATGAACTTTCAAATAGGATTAATTAATTTCAAATTTGTGATAGTGTTTTCAAATTTGATTAAATTTTCCATTTTGAAACTGATTATACCCATTTTGGAATCGATCATTCGCGATTTCTTATTTTTATATTGATTATTCTCGATATAAAGTTGAAAAATTACATATTTAATAAAAATAATTTTATTTTTATAATACCCGAATCATTATTATTTATGTAAAAGTAAAACTAGAAAAATAAAAAAAAACCGGCCATGTAAATGCTATTCCGAAGAATACCGAAGATTCCGTACCTTTATCTTCCAAAATACTTGAGATATCAAATTCCTTTTTATTTATTGTTATTGTTGATAAGGAGAGAACGAAGGAATTCATAGAATTTTCCCATGTATTTAAATTAAGCCATTTTTAAACGCTGTTAGGTACAAAAATCTCCTAAAAATATCCACTTTGGAGTTCTCGCACATTGCCATTTTATATCGTAATAAAAAAAATTAAATAATAATCTACTCAGTGAGATCTTTAGAGACTTACGTTACACCACAAAAAATTCAACCCTTTCCAAAATAATCATTATATTAAAATTGTATTAAGATGTATGATTTTGGGGAAAATCAATACGTATGTAACTCGTCAATTTTAAGTGTGTATCTTACAGTTTATAATGGTATGACAGACAGACATATAGACAAACATTGTACCGACTCTATTAGTGTCCCGTTTTACTTTTGAACGAAAGCCTGAAAAAATATTTTTGTCAAAAAGATCCGAAATAAATTTCCAATTTAACAAATAAATAAATAGAATACTAATAAAAATTAATTTAATTAATTGTTATTTTTTTAGGTGTGCTTCGTCTATATCGGGAACCTAAATCAATAAATGCTAAGTGATATGCTGCTCTGATCCTGGCTCACAACATGCTGGGGTAAGCTATTTATTAATTAATTTAAAAAAAAAATTTCTTTAAAATATGTACCTCCGCCCATCTTTAAAACAAAAGCTATCTTTCAATGAAATATTTATTTCAATTCTAAGTGAAAATTGCACTAAAAAAATTATTGTAGAATCTGTTTTAGAATCTTATCTTAGTTGGAAATTTGTTCCTTTTGAATATTTATTTGGTTGAACCACCCATGGTGAAATTAGAAAATTTTAATTAATATTCACTGAATAAACTAAACAAGTGTATATCGAAAGAGAAGTTTCAGCTAAAACCACCTTAAGTGCACATTTTTAACGAAAGAATTTCATAAAAATGCACAACGTTTTGACAACTATTTTTGAACTGGTTAAAATGAGAAGGCTATCAACAGGCTTCTTCTAGTGCATTTGAAAACATCTCAAGAAATAGGCGTCAAAACATAGTGCATTGTAATAAAAGCTTCCCATTAATAATGTGCTTTCTAGGTGGTTTTAGCCGAAACTCTTTTTTCTGAAGCATCAAATCTAAAATTTAGAACATTTTAACAATTTTGATTCACTAATATAGATTATTTTATATGATTTTGAATAGACCAGAAATCTTTAACCAATTTTCTAATTTTCTCATAATGGAACAATCCAAAAAACAACAACATTAAGATCATTATCCTGACTACTAAAGCATCAACAAGAAGCTATAGGGTTTGTTTACGCACGAAAAATATTTATTCTATTCCAATTAATAAACGAATTTCAAACTTAAATATTGTTTTTCCCCCAACTAATATATTCCAATATTTAAATTTTGCTGTCTACTCATAATGGAATCTTCATTTTCTGCTCGCCGAATTAAAACGTCGACTGTTCGTTTTTGATTAAATTATTTTCCTGTCATCTTTTCACTAGACAATGAATAATTTATGATATTCAAAGCAAATCGATAAATCAGATCTAGAGTCTTTAATTGTACAAAGAGGATCACGTAAGAGTCTCCGCTTCATCTTCTTCCTTCACTAACTAACAAACACGGTTATATAACAACCGATTACAATAGAGGATGTTAATTGTAGTAATCGTTTCGCGTTTCTTTCTACACGGGGGAATCTCTTTCCAAATGGGAAGAGATAGATCGAATGGCTTGTCATGACAAAGACGATCTATCTGTTAAACGGTGAAGTCCATCTCAGGCTAACGCCCAAATGCAACGGCATCCAGACATACATCTACACACACACACACACGCTTCCATGCTCGGAATAACTAAGGAGCAAACAGATCCATCTTTGACGTGTAAAACCGTTCGCCGATGCGGAAACCACGTGTGGGTCGACAATTTTATTTATAGATTGAACTTTAGAAGGGAAATTGGGAAATAAGACAACACATCAGACAATACCTTAAAAATGATCTAGATAAGTACCATGGTTGTGTTTTCGAATAAGATCATCCATCAATTCTTTGTAAGGGATTCCGATATTAAATCCTCACTTCAGGCGGCTTGATATCCAGATCGAGATGGACAATAAAATGTCAACGACACAATAATTGAATAGGATCAATCCGATTTTATTGACTAGAAAACCCCGCAAACTAGCACCTTCAGAAAATAAATATCTCTATTTTTTCGGACTCTAATAAGGACTGGTATGTTTAATCTACCAGATTACTGTGACTGCCAGTTAAATAAGCTAAGCGTCAAAAATTAATATATCCTAAAAATAGATCCAAAATAGCCATAATCTGTCGGCTATTGCAAATTCAAGATAAACTTAAGACCCAGATCGGTTTAAATCAGAGGTATACAAATATGTAAAAAGCTTAAGTTTAAATAAACAGTTCTCACTCTCCGTCATTTAATTTTAATGAATAAATGAATGAAATGGTAAAAAAATGAATTTTGCTTAACCATCTATTTAATTAAAAATTTCTCAGTCACTTTAAAAGAACTTTTCATTTTGGTTTTTAACTACCTACAAGTATGCCCAAAACTGAAAATCACTTTTAGACTTTTTAAATTAATTTGATATTTTATAAAATATCAATTCTAGATTTTTTATTCAAATAGCGCTACTCACTAAGAAACGAAATTTAAGTCCAGTAGCTGTCTAACACGTTGGTAACCTCGAATTCGGCTGAAACGTGAAATGAATGGGAGCTGTTTTTTAGAATTTCTGATTATCTTTTCTCTTTGTCTTAGGGCTGGTTTGTCCACTTATAGTTAAGATTGACTCTAAGTAAACTTAACAATGAATATATATATATTCTAGATTGTGGCCAATTTTGGTTCTAAGTTTTTAGTATCTGATTTAACTTACAATCAAAGATATCCAGCAGTTTGCTCGGAGGCAGAGAAATATACTTACTAAATGCAGATACAAAATGTATTCTTATCATAGATAATATTAAAGGCCATATACCCCGATGAAAGTGAAATTAATCACGTATAATAATAAACTTGCAATTCTTTTGGGTAGAAACATACAAATTTCATAAACAAAACTTTCAAGGTCTTATACATCCTATCTTTTTACAATCTATTAATCACGATTTTTCATTCAATAATCGACAAAAACAAAAACAATTTAGCTGAACATTTTTTATTTTATCCAGAAAATGAAAATAGTCATGATTTTTTATTATATTTTTCGACATTTTTATCTTCGAATGACAGTATTACAATAGTACAGTACCTACTTTTGAAGATAAATCTTTTTTCAACACTCAGGACCATAAACGAGCATTCAGCCAAAGTGCAGATGCTGTGACAAAATACACGACCAATAGATTATAAAAAGTTTCGCTGTCTCAACCATATAGACACAAGGAAATTAGCAAATAACGGGAAAGATAGAAACATGTTTTATATCTATATATAAGAAACAATGTATGAACATGCGTTCAGTGTAGTGTCATTGACAACGGATTGTTAGCACAGAAATGCAGAGTTGCATCGACTAAGTTCAAAATAATTTTGCCTTTAGAGTTCTTAAAAGCAATTTATAATAAAAAACTATCCCCTATATGCAATTCAATATTGAAAGTACATTTGTTATTTCTTAATAATATAATGAATTATAATTTTGTCTTTTGATTTAATTGAAGCACATTGACAAACAGGACTTTGAAGAACAGTAAATAAAATGGAATTTCATATGATCACACATTTAAACATTTTTTAACATGTAGGTACGCTATTTTTCCCATATTTGGGTATTTTCACTTTTTTTGCTCATCCTGAAGACAAATTCAGATATATAAAATAGATTAATATAATAAACAAAGCATTGTCGTGATTTTGTCGGAAGTGTCGTGTCTAATCTTAAAACCATCTTCAAATGCATTCGGACAATTTATTCATTCATAAATTCAACAAATCTCCGCACGGAGACTTGAATGCGCGACGACCTTCAAGGACAAACTGAACCTATTAAATTATCTCATTCTCTTTCTCAAGAAGAAAGGCTAGATGATGAAATACATATATTTACCTATTTCAGTTTGCATTTCCCACTTTTGGTCGAACACTCTCAACCAATTAATTTTCACACTGCAGTTTTATTAAATAATAAATAAGGTGAGTGGATTTTTCGTAGAAAAGGCGTGTAATGAATCAGCTAATTTAGAATGAATTCTTCTCACATTCTTACCACACACAATAACCATTTGCTTCCTTATAAGACATTTTAAATATATTTCTTGAAATCGCCTAAATAAAATCAGACATCATTGTATAATTATGTATAATATCCTGGAATATAAGATATTAATGACGATATATGGAATTTTTTATTACACTGTTCTCAAAAAAAGGTGACTAATAAATTAGAGCTCCCGAATAAAATTATCTGGATATGTGGTTACTCATTTCATTAAGATTTGTTTCCAATATTAGCTATAATGATCCATCAACTTTTTAATTACAAGAGATTTTAAAAATTTTAAAGAGGGTTTAAAATGATATATATTTTTTTCCAACGTGAAAATACATATATAATAACTAATTAAGATGAAGTGCTTAAAAAATGTCCTCAGTACACAACCTCAGTACTCTATCAAATTCCTATGCTGAGTTGTGTTTATGATTCGTTTGTCCAAAGCTGCCTGGTTTAGTGATAGATAGATTCAGGTGTAAAGATTTCATTCATTCAACCAATGATTTTTTGTGTTTTTTTCATCATTGACTTTCTCGATGTGTTTCCTTCAGTCCAGGAGGTTGATGGACGTCTGGAGCATTTTTTTACCTTCATCCAACGCGCGTCCCACTTCTTAGTCATTGTATTACTTGTAAATTTGTTTACGTTATTTTTTTGTTTTGGATAAACAATTACCTTCAAAAAACTTCTATTAAATTTTCATTGCCCCTGAATATTCAGTCGAATTTTTTCACACAATCTAATAGACATTTATTAATTTATTTAATATGAAAGATTTCAATTTGCTGATGGTAATATGTAGATTCAAATTTTCCTAGAAAATCATAAGATGGTGTCATCTATAAAATCCTAGGGAATGGAATATTTTTAATTATATGTCAGAAGGGTTGTTTTTCATCTCCTCGGGAATCGAACCCGAGTGCCAGTAACAGTCATTTCAGAGAGGTTCGCATCCCACAGGTGAGCCAGATGGCCCGAATTGCTGTTACTGGCACTTGGGTTCAATTCCCGAGAGGGTGAAAAACAACCCTTCTGACATATAATTAAAAATATTCCATTCCATCGGATTTAATAGATGATACCATCTTATGATTTTCTAAGAAAATTTATTTAATATTATATACGAGATTTTTCGGTTGTTGTATATCCGTTTCAACTTTTACCCAGTTCTGATATCAAGGATGAAGATTGCAATTTTTTCCCTGTTCTTTGGAATCCTTTTATATGTCCTTTGAATTCTTGAATGTAATATTGCCTTTAATATTTATCTTCATTTCCTCTGCCTATAGCTTTTAGATGGTGTTCTTTAGCCATTTCCTGAACTTTACATGTTCTATTGTCAAGTTTGAAATTATTTTCTTCATTTTCTACAAACATCATCTACGGGTCAGTCAGTATGTAACAGATGCACAACTTTAAACATGGTTAGTTGTTCTTCTGATTCGTATTGGCATAGCTTCTATATTTCTTTAACATGGTTTAAATCATGACATTTCTGACACATATTGTAATTATTTATAATGATTTAATAGTGTAATGTTCTAAGTAATATTCCAAAAAAAAATTCCATGAGAATTTTAGAAAATTTCATGGACCGCCTTGGGATTTAGCCCCAAAGGGGCAAGTTTTACAGTAACTAGTTTATAGCATGTTCTAAAACAATACAACAGCTTTGTCTATTTCATTTAAATCCTAAATTCTTGAACCAAAAAATTTACGCAATATAAAAAGAGCTTGAACAGGAAAACAGTATGTATTTACAAAAAATTTATGAAGCTTAGGAAGTAAATCATCATTATAACTAAAATTTCAACCAAATTCATTCTACTTATTTTCCTATTTTTGACTCAACTCTATCACTATACGAAACAATTATTTAAAGATTTCATAGAATTTTCGATCATAAGAATCAGTCTCTATTATCATTTAGATATTTAGATATATGCTACTCGCAAAAAAAAAAAAAAAAAAAAAAAAAATAACTTTGAAAACAGGTTCTTGCGTTTTCTTGTATTTTTGCTTTGCAAAATCAATAATATTTAAATAAAATAGACGTTAAATCAATAGAAAAAGAGTTAAGCTAATGTTGTCTTAAGGTCTTGAGGAATTTCTGAGGAAGAAGTTTTTTAACATATTCGGTTTCTTTTAATAAGTAATCAGAATCGAAAATATTTTTGAAAAATCTAGGTATATTTGTATTTAATAATAAGATAATTATTTATGAGCCAAAGATTGTGAAAACCCTCGCTTTTCATCAAGGATGTTTTTTAAAGATACAAGAAGTGGCGACACATTGTTGCTTCTTAGACCTTGGGTCGAAGTCCTGGTTACATGTAAAGTCATGTAAGGATTGTAAGCCCTGAAAAATATGGAAGTGGAAATACAAGTCATAGAGATAAACGAATTTACTAATTGAAGGAGACAATAAAAGAGTGTGTCTTCTGCTGGAATTATAAATGTTTAATCTATTTATAACGAGACTATAGTTTCGAGAGCTTTGCCCTCTTCATCAGTCTATTACAATTGATTCACAGGAATTAATGAACAGACTCGAAACTATAGTCTCGTTATAAATAAATTAAACATTTATAATTCCAGCAGAAGACACTTTTTTATTGTCTCCTTCAATTTATAAAAATTCTGCTACTCTCGGCAAAAAACTTTCAATTTATTTGAATTTACGAATGCTGTTCGATTAGATTCTAATTGACAAATTACGTTTTAGAATCTGTTCTGTTTAGCTTCAATTAATTTTCCATATTATTTCTTCCTCAATTCAAAGTATCTACAGAAAATTATATAACAAGTGATTTAAGTAAATACTTATCTTAAAATTTTTAAATCATTTACCATATATCTAGCATAAATGAAGCTTTGTGGGAGATTGTTGGCTTAATCACTTTAGATTCGATTTTTATTATACCTACTGTATAATTTGATGTTATTTTTAGTTGATAATCCTAAGTTAATAAAAGGATTAATTAAATTAGTTTTTAAGGAATTTGGTGTTGGTATTTGGTGAAACATTTTTAAAATTATTCTTAATGTGAAACCTACCAATTATTTTTTATCCAATAATTTTAATTAAATTAGTTTAACTACATGGGACCTGTTTGTTCGACTCGAACTGACAGATATCTTTGACTGACAATTAAATCAATTAATTATCTGGTATCATGTGTGCAATTATCTAATGTTAGAGTCAGAAGTGGTCGGACTCTTACAGATATATGACTGTAATGGAAACTAAGTTGACATCCTGGTAAATTTAACCCGACAACCCAATTCTATACTAAAGCCTAGTTTAGAATTTTTTAGCTCAAAGCTTCGGAAACAAGCAATATAATTCAGGAAATATTTAGTTATGAATTACTTAAATCAATTATGTATCTTCTCCTAAATCTTACAAATCTTATTTGAATATCATTTATCTAGTAAGCGGATTAATTCGGTTGAATCCGAGTTCCGCAAATTTTCATTGTGGGCGAACATATTCATATACTAGTACAGAGATAGGCTAGGGAAAACAGCCCAGGGAATAATTTTCCGGAACATTACTATGGAGAGATGGTAACCAGGGTAACCGGCAAACGGAAGTTGGATACAAGTGAGGTATAATATGAAATGAGTTTGTGTTTTACTTAATGGTTAAATATTAAATTAATGGATTTAGTTTCAAATTAAAAATTATCTTCGTGTTTTAGTTAACGGTTTAATTAGATGGCGGTGTAGCTAAAGGTGGAATAGTTATGTTGTGGTTTAGTTGGGTATTAAATAATAATTAATATCTAGAACTTGAGATTCTAATTCAAATTCTGTTCTATTATTTTTTATTATTTTTTTTTTATTTGATTTGATTTATTATTTCTTTTTAAATATATATCAACTGGAATGGAGTTTGAGGTAGCTTCAGGCTACTGAAAGAATCGTAATTCAAGGAGCTCCAGTATTCAATTGAGTCAACTTAATTACAGTCTCGAAACGGTTCCAGAGTAATTAAAACCAGCCACCAATTTCACTCTCAGTGCACGTTTTTTTTTTATTTTTTTTTTTATCAAACGCTTCCAAATTATAATCCCAATTAAAAAAGCAATAGGTATTTTATAACAAGTTTTTTTTATATATACCTATGTATACGGTATAGGTAGTATCACTAATAAATTGATAAATATCTATATTTCTAATTTAAAGGCGGAATCACCAAACAAATAATATAATAAACAAATATTTATTTTTTTTTTAATTTTCACCTTTTTAGCCGAAGAATTTATTATTAATTGTCAATTTTTGGAGTATATTTTTTTTCCGGTGAAAAAGATGGTAGTTTCGTATATATATTTTTAATATACATTTAATTGTATATTTAAATTATTTTATTTTATTTTGTCCATTAAAGAGAGATGTTTCGAACATAGTTATATCATGTTCGCTCCTATTTAAAAAGTTATCAAACACAAATAAAAAAACAGACATTCCATTGAATTGATAACCTCCTCCTTTTTTCAAAGTCGGTTAAAAACACAAATTACAAATACAATTTTAATATTTACTATATATACCCCTTTTTAAAAAATCCATTTTGACCATTGAAAGATTTTAAATACTTTGTTTAGAGAAAAAATATTCCTCAATAAAGTTAATAATTATTATAATAAAATTTCCTTAATAACTATTAATAAATATGTTAGACAATATAATTTTTAATTAAAACTTTTTGATATAAACCACATTATGTACTGTTTAATGCAATTTATTAAAATACTAACAAATATATACAAATACACGACGTTTCAGTCCCTTCATCTAGGATCGATTTCAAGTGTAACATTAGATACCATAGTCTATAAAAAATAAAAATTATAAATAACTACAGTTTTATTTATGCCACTAAGAACAAAGCCCCAATAAGCCAAAGCGCAAGTGATACTTTTTTATTTTTAATATATGTGTTTAATATTATATGTAAGGGGAGAGTATAAATCAGTTCAGGGAGCAGCAAAATATTGCCCAGAGCCCCAGGGTTTAATCTTTTCGGGGTGATCTTATTGAATATTTATTAAAATTTAAAACAAATTTTTTTTAATATACTATATTTTGACAATGATATATGATGTAAATAAAAAATATTAAGTATAAAATTAAAAATAATTTATTTGGTGAAAACTTCGGGCCCGGTCTCTAGAGACCGGGCCCCAGGACTACAGCTCTCATCCATGTCTTCCCTCTGTCGACTCCCATTATAGTCGGACAAATGTTTGCAGTGGAGCTTGAACTCGGGCTTCCTGCACAATATGTAGCAATTCTCGAAAAAAAAATATTTTCAAAAATGAACACTATCACGGTATAAACTCGATTATAAAGTTTGCTCTAATGTTCAGCCCTGACGAGAGGGGGTGAGAACGTGTGGATTCACCTAGACCCGAGTTTTTTGAGGTGCACCGTTTAAATTAAAAAAATAATATTCTGAGAACTTATTGTTTTACTGTTATATTGTAGTTTGATAACTGAATTATAATACCTTTAAAATAAGAAACATTTTTACGACTAAAATTATTTTTTTGGATTTGATTATTTATGTTTGTTTTTATTGGGGCCCCAAAAATTTCCCCCTCCAGGGCCTTGCTAATTTTATTATATATATTAAGTTTAATTGATTTTTTTGCTTCATCCGTGAAACATGTTCACTAACATTATCCACGATAATATACATATTTATTATTCATCAAATTCTGATAAATAATAATTAATCAGTGAATATGAAATATAAAAAATAATAATATATACAATACCTACATACATTTCAGCTTTACTCACTCAAAATTGTCTTCCACGTACGTGTTTGTTATTAATCATTTAATTTACTCTCATCCCTTGAATAGGCAGTCGGAAATTGAACATTAGAACCCCTCTTTTAGGGAGCCGTTAATCCCATAATACCTAGGTTCATGATTTTATACCTTTCAACATGGCCGTAACTAACGGGGGGAGAAGAGGGTTAGGGTGTTTAACCACCCCTCCGAAATGTTAAGGTAAACATCGAAATTTTACAGGATATAAATAAACGTTTATTAAAAATAAAGAAAATTTTAAAAATTAAAAAAAAACTTCCAAAATTAAAAAAAAATATATAAAATTCTATTAGGTTTTTTTTACCTAGAATTTTATATTTTTTAAATTTTAGAAGTTTTTCAAAAAATTTTAAATTTCTTTACTTTATTTAAATGTTTCATCAAGAACCTTCACCATTCTCCCTTAAGAAGGTTCTTTCGCGACAATCCACACAAAAAGTTTTAGCCTCGTAACCACTCTATAAATATGGACGGTGCTAAAATTTTAGGTTATGTTTTATTAACGTGACTGTACTTTTTACAGTAAGTACTATGTTCTCTTTATGAATGGATCGTTTCCAAGCCATTGATATTATATCCCCTCCACTAAAAATAATCGCCCAAATATGTTTTTTTTTTAATTTTTTATCAAAACTACGAGGTAAATAATTTCATTTTTTTTATATTATTCTAACAATTATTAGTTTTTCATCAAGATGATGAAAGTCCTTTAATGAAAAAAATAAAATAATGATCATTTTCCCACCCTTTCCCAATCTACTATATGCAAAAAATTTCATTTTTAAATCCAATTATTTCATGTTTGGTGTGGTAAATCGTCTTCAAATTTTAACAGGATGTTTATTATGCTTTTAATGACTTATATTCCAAGTTTCGAAGACTTCTTGAATTTTTGCATTTGTGAAAGAACTACTTTAACAAAAGTTGAATAAAAATTTGATAAAAAAAGTAATTCGGGCACTAGGAACGTCATATCTCCTACTCCTAGGAGTATATTCACACTCCCCTAAACCCTCGGTGGGTAACTACTCCCCCCCCCGCCCCTGAAAAATTTCAGTTTAATAAATTCTCTCCATTAAAAGAAAAAATCATTTGATATCATCCCCGCAGTGCAATATTGGATTGACCATAAGATTGAATCGTAAGGCCTGCATATGTTATCTTGGGAAGTTGAGAATTGAGAAGGAGTATTCCTCTTGGGGATTTAAACGCTGGCTGGCATTTGGGCAGGCGGTGGCCTGGTACACTCCCTGTCAAAAGCGAGGAGGCACATCCTCGCAAGGCCGTGCCTCTGGAGCTGTGGGCTAGCTGCAAGCAGACCGGCTCAATCCTGCACCATGTTTGGCTGCATTTGCACGCACTTGCATAATACTAACAATAATTAGCATTGTTCTTTATCCTCACCACATTCACAATCACATACATCCTTTTATCTTCTATTTATAAATATTGATATTTCTCTTAATCTACATATAATACATAAATCCAACATTAGTAGTAGTAGGTAATTAAAGTGATGTTAGATTGTAAATATTTAATCATTGAAAATATTAAACATCTTCCCCGTATATATAAATTTTATTTAAATATTCGCAACGTTTCGATGTCATCTTTATCAAATTTTAATATACAATTCACATAAGTTCATGAACAAGGACGGCTGGGATTTTGAGGCCCTTTGGAAAAAAAAATAAGCTGACGTGTTCTGATGTGGCCATCCACTTGACTTTACCATACAACCTTGCCCCTCACTTATATTTAATATTTAATAAAATTATTTATAATCATGTTGGGGAGGGGGGTTAGTTTTTGCATTTTTAGACTTCTTGGGTCCCACTGATTATGTATACAAAATTTGGTTGAGTTTGCTCAAATGTCCCTACACCCCTCCCCCCATTTTGGGTGGTTAGTTTTTTGCATTTTTAGACTTCTGGGGGCCCACTGATTATGTATACAAAATTTGGTTGAGTTTTCTCAAACGGCCTAGATTTTTAATTTTTACCCCCCCACCCCCCTCCCCATTTTGGGCGCTTAGTTTTTCCATTTTTAGTCTTCTGGAGTCCCACTGACCATGTGTACAAAATTTGGTTGAGTTTGGTCAAATGGCCTAGATTTTTTAGCGCAATTTTTAATATTAATATTTTGACCTAGCACCCCCCCCCCCCATTTTGGGCGGTTAGTTTTTCCGTTTTTAGACTTCTGGGGTCCCACTGATTATGTATACAAAATTTGGTTGAGTTTGGTCAAATGGCCTAGATTTTTAATTTTTAACCACCCTCCACCCCCCTTAATTTTGGGTCGATATGCACCAAAATCTAATCAGCTCTTAATCTCAATGGACCAAAACTAGGTGTGAAATTTAGTTTCGATATTCACACTAGTTTTTGAGCTAGCTCGTCCACAAAATTTGGTAACGCACAGAACAGACATTTTGACAAAAAAATTATTATCTCGAAAAATATAATTTTTTCGATGTTCACTTATTAGGGCTTTTTTGTAGAGCGAAATGCCATGGTTTCGCTCAATTTTTTTAATCGAAATAGTTTAAACCGTTTTTGAGATATTTCGAAAAAAAGAAGGAAAAAACACTTTTTTCATGCACGATTACAATACTTGACCATACCCTGTATGGTAAAGTAAAAAAATAAATAAAAGGAGAAAGAAATAATCCATAAATATAATTGATTAATTATATTTATTTAAATATTTCTTTCTTTAATATCATAAAACATACATTTTTTGTATTTCTATAATTATATTTTTAATTTCATAAAATATATAATATTTTTGTATTTCTAGTATTTACCACAAAATTTTTGTTCTGAATGTCATTCTTGCCATAAACGGGCCCCCGCGCCTTAATATAGTTTTAACAACTATTGGCACATATTATAATCAGTTGTGTATCTGAGGGTTTATTTTTTCAATCCCCTGATGATTGTTGTATATACTGCACACTGTTTATAATAAGAGCCAATAATTGTTAGAGCTATGAAGGCGCGGGGCCCATTTATGAGAAATTCTTCCAAGAACAAAAAGTTCCCTAAATCTAAGCCGGCCCTGGTCATGGACCCCCGCAGATACTTGATGTGTATTATTTATTTAATAAAAAAACTAATTTAAAGGTCGATGACATATCAAGGATGTTATTGAATATGCTTGAATATGCTTAGTTGCATGCCAGAATAGGCTCAATATCCTCGGAAGTTGAACCCGAGTACCAAACTTGATAACCGGGTAGTTGGCTTTTGGAATCAAAAAAATCTTTATTACGTTGAATCAATATCATTTTTTTTTTAATTTTTTTTTTAATTTAAATAAAATAATCAACTTTTACTTTATTACCTTCATCCTCTCATCCTAATTATTATATATGTCGTAAGAAAATTGTAATTTTAAGCACAAGCTTTGTCTTCGATTACTTATTAATTTCTCTTTGCCTAAGTAATAAATACTTTTTTTTTTATTTATTTAAAAGGATTGTAGGGAGGAGTTGGGCCAGAATTTAAATCAAACGCAAATTTTTTTAATTAAATGGGCGAAACGTTTGGTCACTGAATAGCGACTTCCTCAGTGGCTGAAATAGTGAAAACAAGATATTTTATTAATTATTTCATGTTTTCTACAGTATTACAATAGTAGAGGTTAGGTTAGTTTTTACTTCATTTATAAGTTTCAGCCGTTTTTGAGATATTTCGAAAAAAAAGAAAGAAAAAAACCACTTTTTCATGCACGATTACAATACTTGACCATACCCTGGTGGTAAAGTAAAAACATTCCAAAGAGTATGTCTTCACCGAATCATTCAATTTGTTATCAAGTCAATATAAAACATTAAAAAAAACAATTATAATTGTTCTTCGTTATAATAATTATATATAAAAAATCAAAATTGAATAAACCATTAAATCTATTTTCAAGAATCGATTTAGTTGACATTGAACCTAATACCTATCAACTTCTTTTGGTCAATTCACGAATCAACCAAATTTTTTCATTTTTTGTTTTCTTTTCTTATTTTATTACAAAACACTTTTCAAATTCTCTTCATATTATATTATTGTCCTAATTCAAACAATTGACGATAAACAACATTTAGATTGTTCTCATCAGTTCTGAAATTCACAATCTCATTCTTTCTTAAAACAAACATTTCGCTGATATTTCGTTTAAACCAATTTGGTTCTACGATCTAAAATATCTCTATTTTCGAACAAAAACTTGTGTCCTGTGTTAAAATGATGAACCGCCAATGCTGTTTTGTTATTTTTTTTTAAACAATTTTCTACAAATAAGTGTCATTCTGAAATTATTTTTTATTTTTCATAAAAAAAAAAAAAATATTTATAGGTATATAAATTCCAATGTGCATACCTATACCATATATTATCCGCTTAAGCCATCTGTGGTATACTAGTTCGCAGCAAAAGAATCCGAACATTAACGGAAATGCACAAAAGGTGCAGCTGGTAATATAATTAAATAATAACTTTGCTTTATATTATTTTGTGACTAATTGTATATTTTGAACATAAATATCCATAAATTTCATTTATTCTTCAAAATTTAAACATCGGCTTTTTTTTATTTTACAAGTCCTCATAATTTAATACTTAAAACTTTTTGCCGAAAAATTATTAGGTTTTTGTCTAGGCAAATAGAAATTGAATTGTAATCGAAGATATTTACCAAGACAAAAAGTTTTCCTCTAGGTTTTTCCAAAAATTACTTAGTATATGTTTACCAGTTGCATATCTATGTCCGAAGATAAATTTTAATCCTTATTTGTATTCCAATCATATTTTCATCATTAATACACCAACTCATTTAATTGGTGAATTCAATTTTGCATATAAATAAATAATTCCCCTCCCTGGATGTCAATCATCCTCTTATGCCCTGCTTATTAATTTCACACTAGTCTGAATAATAATTAAATATGGACTTCCAACTCGTTCGTTCCCTCGTTTCCAATGCATAATCCCATTTCGGTGCCTGATCCTGTTAGCTGACTAAATTTATTAAATTTTTTTAATACATAAATTAGAAGTAGGTAAATGGAGCTTTCAAATATCAACGACCTCCAAATGTATATAATCCTCAACATCGATAATTAAAAATTAATTTAGGAATATATATATATTATAACTAGCTGCGGCGCCCGCCTTCGGCGGCCCTCTTGCTGCCCAGGGGGCTATGTCCCCTAGACCCCCCCCCACACCCCAACCCCATTCCACCTACGCACCCACCCTGCACCCCACTACGCACCCTTCCTACCCATTTCACCCCTACACCCACCCCAGGCCCCCTGCACCCCACCCCTGCATTCCACCCCCGCACCCAGTTTTTGCATTTGCATTTTTTTTGGGTTTTATGGTGTTTCTTGTAATTTTTTGGTATTTTTTTGAATTTTCCATTTTTTTTTTTTGGAAACTACAATTTGATTTTTTTGAAATTTATGAAACGTAAGGATGAGGCATTGGAAATGGTAATGCACACGGATGGACCTCCCTAGAGGCCCACAGATTATGTATCTACAAAATTTGGTTGAGTTTGGTCCAAGGGCAAGAAAGATACGAAGCCTTTTGTATTTTAGAGCACAAAATCAAAAATCCCCCATTTTTCAGTTCAGGGGTCAAATTTCAAAAAAATAAAAAAACCTTCCCTAGATTTAGCATTAATAAACCTATGTTCCAAATTTGAATACTAAAACTTAAAAACTCGAGGAAATAGAGCACTTTAAAAATTTCAAATATTTACCCCAAAATGACTGAATTTTGGGGACAAATAGAGCAAAATACTCAAATATGTTTTTTTATAGTGAAAGCAAAGATTTAAGTATCTTTTTGAGTGTCTTTTTTTGAAAAAAATATGGAAATTATTTCAAAAATCAACCCACACCTATAATATTAACAAATGAATTTAACTTTTAAGGACCAATCATAGATTTTAGAGAAAATATTTTTACATTGCATATCAGAGAGGTTCGTCCCCTTAGAAATCGAACCCAAGCTTAGTTAGAGCTTGGGTTCTATTCCTAAGGGGACGAACCTCTCTGGTATGCAATGTAAAAATATTTTCTCTAAAATCTATGATTGGTCCTTAAAAGTTAAATTCATTTATTAATGTTTTTTTTATATTTAAATGCTTCACCTTTCTAAACTAAACCCATATCGATATCTTTTCTGGTTTAAGAGATATTGAAAAACTCCCCCCTTTAGAGTCAGAATTTCAAAAAATCCCTTCTTAGCCCACCCATAAATCGTTTAATGAATATACACTCCAAATTTCATCTTTCTAGATCAAGCGGTTTAGGCTGTGCGTTGATAGATGAATGAAACATCACCTTCTCTTTTTATATATATTTTAATAAATATTTAAAAACTTTTAAAAATCTTGTATACTTGTACCGACTAAATGACTTTACCATACATCTTACATTCTGCTATATTTATATAATTTTATTTGTCTATATTCTGATGTTTACCTAGGTGAATAATTTAGTAAGTTTGATCAACATTCATGAAATCTTAAATATAGAGATTTTGACTAATAATGGAGTCATTCGATTAATAAATTTATCCTAAAATCCAAAAACAATTTCACTATTAAATTTTAAAAATGTTTAGTGTAGAAAAATATTTATTAAATTTATTGATACCCATGCTAACTCTTCATCAATTATAAATTTCTCTTTTGATGCCTGGAAGGTAACACTTAAAAAATACAACAAATTGGAATGTGCCTAAATACCTAAGTTGATTATTATCCTATATAAGCCCACAGAACAGAATCAGAAATTTCATTCAAATAAAGTTTCTCAATTAAAACTTTTGTGGTTTGTAATTAATAAATAAAGAAAAGTTTTGATTAAAACCACAAATTGTCTTGTTTTTAGGGCTTCTGTTTTTACTAAATGACTTTCAACATGATTCCATAACCAACAACAAATTGTAAAGCATTGTCGAATAAGTCTAATCCATCCCACTTATAGGTGATATTAATATTTTAACAATATTGCTAACTTTATTTAAAACTTTAAGCTTCACAATGACTTGGCGTGAATCTTTACCACGATGACTCATTCCAAGTTAGCTTAATTTAAGAATCAATCGACTTATAGCTGAAGTATCTTGTTTAATATATTAAACTAAATATAAAGTTATGATCATAAAAAAATATTCTGGGAATTTTTTCTGGTTAAAATACTTTTGGAAAAATTAGAAAATTCGCCAATATTGATTTCTTTTTATAGTCTTCTGTAATTGTAGATTAATGTTAAGATCATTCAAGTTATCCATCTGAAGGTACTAAACTAATTGTGTACTACTAGTTTCGAAACATGAATTAAAGTGATGAAAAATGCTCACAGAAGAATAATCATTCAAGTCATCGATTTATATCGTCAAGGTTTGAGAATCCGCCTGCAACCTAGCAATTCCTACTACTAGGAACTTTCAAAGTATACAGTTCGATTCAGGATTTTGATGACTAACATGATTATAGTAATATTTAACAATACTTCAAGTGAGGTTCAAAAATAGTGGTTAAAACATAGTAATAATAATTTTTTTTTAGTATCTACCAAACTTTTTTAAAGTTCTTTAGGCCTTGTTTTCTCTTACACATCACTTTGTCATATAGGATAGATAGTGTTAGGGTATCTTATAAATTCGATCTTTCATCTTGTCTCTGAAATACTCCAAATGTCGATTGTTAGAAATTTTTCTTCAGTACTACCTTTGGAATACACTAAACATGTATTACCGTCATCATTTTGTCGGTCGGACTCCTTCTGTCTTACTCCTTATTGTTAATTATTTGTTGGATGAGTGTCACAAGTAATAACTATTCGTTAAATATCTCGTATCAGGTTATATGTATAATCTCTTTAACATGCTAGCTTTTGTGTAAATTGATCATAGTAAGCTCATTTCATATTTAGATAAATCTGATCTGATTTTAAAGACAAATTTACTAATGGTTCCCTAACCCGAATCTATAAAATCAAGTCATTCTTCAAACTTTGAACAAAAAAAAACAAGAACAAAATACTCAAAGTCTATTTTATCTAATGAAAATGTAGGTATCAATGAAGATTTCAATCTCTATCTGAGACAAGATGGTCAAGCTTCTGTTCTAAAGACCCAACTTAAAAATAACAGATTAATCTCATTTGAAAACTAACATTGATACATTTCTATTGACATTCCGATGTTTTTAGTTTTATCCCATCCAGGGTGAATAAGAAACGATAAATCAAAAAATGAACACTTTTCCCCGAGATGGCCATTTTATGTTGATCGAAACCTGTTTGGCAGATCGATGACCTGAAGAAAACGCCTCGATCAGGTCAAAGCGCATCGCATATTTCCGGTCGTCTCCTTCATTTTCTCTCTCTCTCTCTCATTCTAAACACCCACATGATATCAACCCATCCATGAATCTTCTATTCTATGTCCAGATTGGTATTTTATTCATGTTTTATAATTTTCACTCTCTATTAAGAAACCACCATAAAAGAATAAATATACTTAGATGTAAGAAGTGAAGATAAAACACGCTAATTCTTAGCACCGATGTGAACGCTAAGTTATTATAATGGTAACATTAATTAACTTAATACTTCTATTTATTTGAACCATGCTACCTACATATGAGTTAACTGAATGTCACATATTTTTTTAATATGTACACTGTACAGTGATTAGACTCATGTCTTTTTCAGAACTCTACATCCCAGGATCATAATTATGTTCAATATTTTATTTATTTTCTTTTATTTTTTTGGGTGTGTGTGGGGGGGGGGGTTTGCTCCTGAAATTGCTTTAACTTCTAAATTCCAATTGCATCGATCTCATTGTCTTCATGTTGTTTTTTCATTCTTCCTGGACTGTATATGCACATTAATATAAAAAGTAAAATAAAATCCTTGTCAAAACAACCAATCAGATAAAAAGTAAAATGTCTTCAATTGCGAAATATTTAAAATCATTCGATTATATAATCTGATGATGTTATTATTGTAAATGAAGATGATTTCCTGATCGAACTCTTTCAAAAAGAATCTGAGTATCTAAGACTCCCAGGAGTGAAAACTTGCATTTTGAATACCTGCCAAAATAGGACAAGTGAGAGGCAAGATCATGGCTTCAGGTCAAACGGGTGTCAACGATCGATTCAATCCATTCATACATTGCAAGGCAAAACAATTTAGAATAATTCAGTTGCATCATGTCAGAAAGATATCTTGCTCAGTCAGCCTGGTGTCAAGAAGAAAACCGAAGGTGTCCTTCGAATTCTTTCATTGACTGCTAAATCTAAACCTTCTTTATCTGTTTTTACTGTTTATTGAATGGGGTGGTTTCGAAGATTTTTCCCCACCATTAGGTTATATTTTTGACGTAGAGTACGTCTTTGTCTGCAGGTATGTATGGAGTAAAAATCAAGAAAATCCATAGTTATGGACCCTAAAGTATTAAAGGCTAGTGTAGTATTTTTTTTTTAAATTTCGCTTTCGGCAAGAGTTGGGTAGTGAAAGATTGAAGGGAAAAATAAGAAAACAGGATATTTCCAAATTGTCAAAATCAAAGAGAGAAAGTCCCTGTAATTTCACCACGGGAGGGTGATAGCTGCTTGCTAATTGTGTTCTTCTCGATTGAGAATTTAGAAGAACGGTGGTTATTAGAAGATATTCTTATATCAATAAAACGAAAGTGCCGAAATCTTTAAAAGTTCGAACCTACAATTAATCTTATGGTCCGATTCATAGATGAGTATTCTTGTTGAGACATTGAAGGTTTGACTGATGATCTGGATTAATGTTTCAGGTTAGACTAGCCATTGTCAAATTAAAACAAAAAGTAATAAATTATTGAAAATGTAATACCTAAAGTTTTAATTTCCTCATTGGTTTTTCTAAAGAATTTACTAGATCATAAAGAATAATAGAAAATTAATTGTAATGTGAATTACTACCCCAGCTCGAATATTAATAAAATAGTATTTGTTAGGAAATCAGTCATAAAAAAGTACATCATTCGACCTTCCCTTACCTAGCTCACACTTTTAAAACAAATAAATCAACACTTACAAAAAAATTAATGCATGTTTGTTAAAATAAAAATTAATATTTTCTAGTGTTTACCATGAGGTTTCGATTTCTCACTCTGAAATCGTCTTCAACAAATGATAGATATGAATAGAATAAAACTGTTCTTATTTAACTGGTCACTTAAGGATAGTTTTAGATCAAGCTCAAACGTCTTAGAAAATCCTACAAAATATTCAATCCCTATGATTTAATTTACCTATGAATGGTGCAACTTGAAAAATCTCACAGATTATAATAATAAGATAATCATTTATCTATCTACCTATGCTTTCCCCTTATAAAAATAAGAAAATTAAAAAGGAATGCAAACAATTTTTCTCTTTAACTAAGAGTAATACAAGTCGAATAGTTCACAGTTATAATTACACTAGAAAAATAAATAAATAAATAATTAACTAAATAAATTATTTAATTCTCCACTAAAGTGTTTATGGTCAGAGACGTGCCTTACGCAGCCGAAAAAGCCCTAAGTTTCAGGAATACCAGAAGATAATCTGTAAGTTTTGATATAGGTCGGGTAGGCAGCTAGAATTACCTATAATAGATTAATAAAGTCCAGTAACTGATACAAATTAACATTTTATTTATTTTTTAATAAACAAAATAAATAACTACGATGGTAGTACTTAATTGCAATTCCATTACATCTCTTTTGTAAACAATTTGAATTGTTTATGAAGTACTGCACTGGATCTATGCCAAAAGATTCGTGTTCTTACCTAAAGAACAAGATATTTATTATTCTTATTATTAGTAATATTAGTAGTAATATTTACTTGAAACAAAATACATTCTTTAGATATGTCTTCATTAAATCGATTTGTCTTTTTTTTTATTCAATCAAATTCTTGTGTCGTTACGAATGTTTTAATTATAATTCTTTAATCCAAGGCCGTTTTGATTGTGGATTTTGGAGTGAGAAGGTCTTGGTCTAGAAATTTTTTGAAATTATTTTTATTTATTTATTTATTTTCGTAAATAAATAAATTACCTGAAATGTATTCTGGTACCCATAAAATTGTAGAAATAATGCTTGGGTCAGTCGAGAATGCCCTCGAAACGTTCCTAAATATAGAGAATCTTATAATAAATTAAAGAGACGAAAGGAAAAAAACTTGAATCGGATAGAAAGGAAAAAAGATAGAATAAAAAAAAATCAATCTGTCGGTTAATCAGTTAATTAATTTAGAGATTATTGAAATCTAGCGGAATTAATTGAATCAGGGAGTTGATTATCTTATTTGCGTGGGAGTAAAATGCGGGAATTTATTATCAATGACTTTGATCAACAGGATAAAATATTTTGATATTTATTTAAGATGTGAATTATTGGTAAAAAGTACACACACACACCACTCACTAATAAATATAATATATATTTTATTAAATATGATAAAATACATATAATACCATCTGAAGAATATACTTTTTTGTTCTTGGTGAAACATTTTAAGTAAAGTTAAGAAAATTTTTAAAAAGTTTATTAAAATTTTCAAAATTTTCTTTACTTTAGAAGAATATTTATACATTAGGTATATCTTGAGGTGACTGTGGGTCAGTGGCTAGAGTGTCGGGTCGCTGACTCGGAGATCGCTGGTTCGAGACCGAGTCTCGGCAGATAGATATTTGCAGTCGCCTCCTCTTGGAAAGTAATGGCAACCTACCAAGAGTATAATTGCCTAGTCACCTCTCCAAATTAGCCGTTCGGAACCGGCGTTAAAAAGTAGGTCCCGTATATTTGTGTAAAAACAACTAAAACACACTCAGCACAGGTATATGTGGAGAGGCGCCGACACCCGTTTCGGGTATGGCACTCGAAGAAGAAGAAGGTATATCTTCCCCTGTGAAAAAATTTCTGCCTTCAAGCCTGTACCTAATAATAATTTTATTTGAAAATTTAGTAATATAAAATTAAGAATATTGCTAAATATTATCACCTAAGTTTAATGTAAAAATACGAATTATTGAAAAAAGACAGCTTAAGCAACGTTTTGTCCTTTATTTTTTAGACTTCATATGGTACAATATTTATAAAGTTATCTAGTAATTAAAGGACGAAATGTGGCTTAAAAAGTAACAAAGTGTTTTATTAAAGTTTTCTTTTTTCTAATAATTCACATCTTTAGATTAAACTTACCACAATAATATCTAAATCTAATCTCTAATTTTGTAATATTATAGAGCCCTGAAGATGATAAAATAAAAGATTAAAAACGTTGAAACAATCCTAGTTTTATTTTTGACCGAAATCCTAACCCTTACTCAAAATCTACGAATCGATCCACAAATTTAAACAAATAATATCTGTGATATTTATTAATTTTATACATATAACAAAATTTTCAAATAAAATTATATATAGTCGCCTTAGAGTGTAAACCTCACAACAAGGAAATTTTACAGGGCAGAGAAAAAACAAACAAAATTTAATATTGTTGTTATGGAAAGAAACTATTTTTCACATTTTTTTCTACAACTTAAGATCGTAATTTTAAGCAGCAGTTTTACGAGGTCGATGCTTCATTTCTTTTTCTTTCGAATGGTATTAATATGTCATATATCGTCAGCTTAGAGTGTAAAACTGCTAACTCCATTTTTACTTTACCATACAGGGTATGGTCAAGTATTGTAATCATGCATGAAAAAAGTGGTTTTTTCCTTCTTTTTTTTCAAAATATCTAAAAAACAGCTGAAACTATTTCGATTAAAAAAATTGAGCGAAACCATGGCATTTCGGTCTACAAAAAAGCTCTAATAAGTGAACATCGAAAAAATTAAATTTTTCGAGATAATAATTGTTTTGTCAAAATGTCTGTTAGTTAGTTAGTCTGTGCGTTACCAAATTTATAAAATTTGCAAATTTACAAAAACTAGTGTGAATATCGAAACCGAATTTCAAACGTAGTTTTGGTCCATTGAGATTAAGAGCTGATTAGATTTTGGTGCATATCAACCCAAAATTAAGGGGAGTCGAGGGGGGTTAAATATTAAAAATCTAGGTCATTTGAGCAAACTCAACTAAATTTTGTATACATAAAAAGTGGGTCCCCAGAAGTCTAAAAATGCAAAAACTAACCACTCAAAATGGGGGGGGGGCGGAGGGTCAAAAAATGAAAATCTTTGCCATTTACCAAACACAACCAAATTTTGTATACATAATCAGTGGGTCCCAGGGGTCTAAAAATGCAAAAACTAACCCCCCCGCCCTACATGATTATAAATAATTTTATTAACTATTAAATATAAGTGAGGGGCCAGGTTGTATGGTAAAGTCAAGTGGATGGCCACATCAGAACACGTCAGCTTATTTATCATATATGACATATTAATACCATTCGAAAGAAAAAGAGATGCAGCATCGTCCAAGTAAAACTGCTACTCAAAATTACCATCGTAAGTTGTAGAAAAAAAATGTTAAAAATAGTTTTTTCCATAACAACAATATTAAATTTTATTTGTTTATTCTCCGCCCTGTAAAATTTCCTTGTTGTGAGTTAGCAGGTTTACACTCTAAGGCGACGATATGTATTCAGGTCCGGGCTTTAAGCCAAATTTTTTTTCTCCAAAGATAGGGTTATGTTATGTATGCGTGGGAATTTTTTTCTGGTGGAATTATAAGCTTTACAAAAAAATCAATGAGAGTGTCCTCTGCTAGATCTGATCTGTTGTTATATTTAGATAATACATTAAGATGATTCGTGTTCATGATTTATATATAGTTCGATTGAAGTTTCGCAATGATGTGGACTGATAAATAATTTCAAAACATGAATTTATCAATGTTTCTTCAATTTATTTTAACTTCTTTAGGAATTCAAATTTTTCGTTTGGATGTGAGGAATTAATACTTTTCTAAAGATAAAATAGATGATACATTTTTAATAAGTTCAAAATCATCGAATAATAGCAAATCTGGGCTCTCTTAATGGGAATTAAGGTAAACGCTCCAGTAGTGGGCCTGTACTCTCATCCCATGGCATGAGCTATATATAGCGCAATTTTTCAAAGTTGGATAAGCTAATTTTTGCACTTTTCTTGCATCAGGCCCACCACAGGTACAGGCCCACTACTGGAGCGTTTACCTTAAATTTAAAAAATTAAGCCTTATTCCACTTAATGAGTGAGATCTTTACAGGAAAATCTCATACCCAATAGTAAAAAAAAATCATATTCAAGCCCACAAAAATTCGACTTTTACCTAACTAAATATTAAGCTGAGTAAAATTTTAAATACGATTTTTGAATTCGAGCAAAATCATTACATATAACTTGTGAATTTCAAGCCTATATCTAATTTACTAGCTTAAATGCTCTCACAGACGGACAGACACAGACATTGTATGTATCCACGTTTATAGGGTTCTCTTTTACATTTGTACGAAATTAATTTTAATGTGAAATAAGTGACCCAGTATCCTTAACTCATAGTAAATCCATATTAAATAAAATATTTATTTACTCTTATCTTTATTTGTACGAAACCCTAAAAATAAAATTCCTATATCCATTATAATTATAATAAGATACGAAAAAAATATCGGAATATGAGATACCCATGGGTTAATGAAAAAATATTAATTAACATTTTAAATACCCATACCAAATTATTTGCAACTGTTTATAATTTTCGAAGCGGAAAGCGTAGGTCAGGGATCAGAGTCGAGCTCTACTAATCAGAGGTCCATGGTTCAAAACTCGATTACTACATTTTAAAATTAGATCGCGAATTATAATTAATATTAACTGGCATTAAATTCCATTCCTTAGGTTTTATTCAAAATTATAGTCTTCTTCAAATCTATTTTCGGATTTGTTGTATTTACTGCATTCCGAGGGGTGAATCGCGACCTAATATCGTGTACACCTCCTTCCACTTTCATTTCCAAGTAGAAGACAATAGATGAAGGGGCATTATCTAATTAATTCCAAAATATTTCCACATAATTCCAAAGACGTGTACACCTAATTACAATCGCGGTTCACCCCTCGCTGCATGCTAAAAAAAATTGTTCCCATTCACATGACTTCACCATACTTTGGATCCCTTAAGTACATATATATTTATATGATTTTACTCGTATTTATACATCAAATAGATATGAAATTGTATTTGTGAATAAATTTTTTTTATTTTCATTTAAGTTGATTTTTCTGATTTTTTGCAAAACAGGTGAAAAACATTTCTTGGAAAATGATAATCGGCTGGTCGAGCATCCGGGCTGCATTGGCCTCAGTCTTTACCGTTAAGTGAATATGAGTGGCCGGATTATCTCGCTGACTTGTTTCAGGTAAAAATCACTTTCATCTACTTTCTCCATTAATATCATTCATTTTAAACCACTTCTTATGTTAATTCTTCATCTATATATGGGCTATTTTATTTGAAAGTGGTATAAGTCCAGTTTTGAAAAAAAACAAACAATAAATGCTAATGCCTGTTTTAGTAAGACATAGATGTATTCATATAAACATATACATATAAATATTTATATATCTGTACCTATATGTTTATTTGCATCAAATGAGGACAACCTCATTGATTTTTCTTTATAGATGTATTCTTTTCATATTATAATGACATAGTTAATGATTCACAATATCACACATAAGAATATGATAAATATCTCAATAATGTGGGCTTATTTTGTAAAGGTTTTCTTACCGAGAGTATAAGAGTTGATTTTTAAGAAGAAATGATGATGGAATATTATTTATATAAGTATAGTTTTATTTGATAGAGGCCGAGGGGTGAACCGCGATTGGAATAAGGTGTACACCTTCTTTGGAATTACTTTGGAATTCATTAGATAATCTATTGTCATCTACTTGGAAGTGGAAGTGGAAGTAGATGTACACGATTACAGGTCGCGGTTCACCCCTCGATAGAGACTATATGTTCGAACGCGTGACCTATATCTTCAGTCTTTTTAATGGGAAATATTTTATTCTCACTTTCTTAATGGTATATGTAAATTCCAATGAAGCAAGTGAAAGTAGCTTAATTACAAAACGAATTTTTATCTAATCGGTTATATATGTAATTATGACAATGAACATATAAAATATTCTTTACAACTATAGTCTCTATCAAATAACAAAGAGAAACAAAGAGGTTGTCCTCTGCTTGATGCAAATAAACATGCACACATATATAAATATATATACAGATATATTATCTCGATATATATATGTGTGTATGTTTATTTGCATCAAGCAGAGGACAACCTCTTGTTTCTCTTTGTGAATCAACAACTCTGCTACTCTCGGCAAAACAAAAACTTTTTCAATTCTATCAAATAAAATTATCTATATAAGAAAAAGCTGTTTGTTTAATTGACTCATTGCTACATGCTAAATATTTTTCTTTAAAATCTTAAAATTCAAATTTTCTATCTTTATAAATCGAAAAACTTTAAACATTATTGACTTCGCTTAGGGTCCGAAACGTCGGGTAAAGGCTAATTAAACCTTATTACACCGAAATATTGACCGTGTTTTTATTGATATACCAAAAGAAATTGATGAAAATATATTTATTTATAATTAATGTAAAGATTTAAGCATCTTTCTTGAGTTTCTTTTTTGAAAAAAGATGGAATTTTTTCAAAAATCAACCCGATAATAATATTAAGAAGTGGATTTAATTTATTTAAGAACGAATCAAAGATTTTAGTAGAAATATTTCAGGTCCTTTATATAAATAATTCGATTCCCGAAGGGACGAAGCCCTCTGATATGCAATGTAAAAATATTTTTACTAAAATCTTTGATTTCTTCCTAAAGGAAATATTAAAACAAATGTATGTTTTTTGAGTTTGATTCACTCGATATATATTTCGGGTTATTAGCCCATCATCTAATCATTTAATTTGATTTTGTTCGTAATTTTGTGATTAATTTTAATTTTTTTATTTTAAATAATAACATTTTGTTTATATTAAAAAAAAAAAAATTCTGAACGTACTCTTCTTTCTCAAAATTTTACTTGTTGAATGTTTTTACAAATTTGTATTCAGTTTTCATTTGAACTCCTGATGATGGGCTAATAACCCGAAATATATATCGAGTGAATCAAACTCAAAAAAACATACATTTGTTTTAATATTTCCTTTTGTGAAACCTAACCTAGAAAATTCTCCTCATAAGTTACTTAAATCTTTACATTAATTATTTATATAAAGGACCCGTCACTGAAAACTTTTTTCAGTTTAGCCTGATTTTTTACTATTCCCTTCGAATTTAAAGGAGTGAAAAATCTGTTGCTTTATTTCTTATATATGTTGCATATCGGAGAGAGATTCGTTTTAAGGGTTCGGGTAACGGGCAAGCTAGTTAGCGCTTGGGTTCGATTCCCGAGGGGACGAAGCCCTCTGATATGCAATGTAAAAATATTTCTACTAAAATCTTTTATATAAATTAAATTCACTTCTTAATATTTATTTATGTTTAGAATCTTGACGAGGTTTGTCTTTAAGGGACCAAAAAGTTTACAAAAGGTTTATTAAATTAATCCACCAATATATTGGCCCCCTTTCTTAACTTTTTCTTTCATAAAATAATCCAGAGTGTTTCTATATTCTCATCAAATTTATTTATTATTTTGGCAATCTTTATAGAATTCCGTCAATTTTGCCCTGAAATGTCTTTGACCTTGTTCTCGGATGCAATGAAACCGTTTTTCCAATATTCTCTGCACAGGTAGAGGTAAAAAGTGACAACCACACGACCTTTTACTTCTCGCACGAATAAATTAGAAATTTTATTTTATGTGTTTTCCCCCTAAGAACTTAACATTTATTCACCATTATTATTAATAAAAATTGTTTTCTTATGAGCCAAGGTAATTTTTCCTTAAAAAAAAAAAAAAAAAAAATTGCCACACGAAGAGATCCTTCATATTTTAACCATCAATAAAATTCTCAATGGCTTTATCTCCATTCACGATTTATTTATTATTCCTTCTCTACCTTTCGAATTGATCATAATTTTAAATATATTACACTGATTATTAAAACAAATAAATAGATAAAATGACATTTTCCTAGCAATTGACAGATGATTATTTATTGGAGAAAATCAGCAACAGTGGTTCCCAACCTTTTGTGTCCCATCGCCCTTTTCTGGAGGTTGACTAACACCTATCGCCCCCTTTTCATTTTCATTGTATGCCTAATTTTAATTTGAAGTAAAGTGTAAATAATAAAGCAGTTTTATTATTTTAAACAATTTTATTACCGTATATAAAAACAACCAAAGCACTTTTATCTGGTCACTCTTAAATAAAATAGAAAAAAAAATAAAATGTACATTTTTTACAGATTTTTTTTAAGTACAAAGAAGGGAAATAATTAACTAATACTTGACGTACATTTAAAATATATAACATTATTTATATTTGAGAATGAAAATTATATTTAACAACTCTCAAGGGAAGTGATTCCATTTTTTTGCATGTGAGTGTATTTTAATTTTTCCTCCTTTGAATACTCATCGCCCCCCAATCGCCCCAACTTATTTATCGCCCCCTGATAACCAAAATCGCCCCGCTTGGGGGCGATCGCCCCAGAGTTGGGAACCACTGAACTAGAGGCTCTAATTAACGGGGATCAAAAACATTTTTACCCATAAGAATATGTTTGTTTACTTTTTATTCCCCGTAAACTATCTCTCCAAGTCAATATTAGGGGACATTGTTATTTGAAAATTATTAATTGTATATATTTTGAAGAGATTTTAATTTTTTTTTTGGAAAATTTTCCTCTCTTTTGGGTCATTAAAGATTTATTTTTGTAAGGTCTCAAAGACCACCTATACACAATTTGAGACGCATGAAAAGTCTAGGACCCCCCATTTTGTCTCCCAAAATAATATTGAGAATAGGTATTTTATTTTAAATATTATTTTATCTTTCATAAATTCTTGGTTTCTAAGTATGAACTTTTTTAATATTAATTTTTAAGAACCTCTCCTTTCCTTAATTTTGAATCGGATTTCAACTAAAATTTATTCAATTCTTAATCTCAAGAAAAAAAAACAATTAAATATGAAATTTCGTTTTGATGCCCTTATTAATTTTAAGCTAGAATGTAGATTTTATTTGGTAATTAACTCACAAACTCAGGGATATTTAGAAAACTAATTAATATTTTTTTTAATTAATAAAGTTGTTGTTTGGAAATAAGGACAATAGCTCATGCAAATAATTTTTATTTTTTTGCCAACTTTTCGTCAACTTTGTTGACTTCCTCAGAGCTTCTTTGCATATTTGTCACTTTACCAATATTCCTTCTTAGCAAACATATCAGGCCAGTCATTAAACAGATAGAAAATATTTTCCTTTTAAAAAGGAAAATATTCCCCAGAAAGGTGATCCCCAAAGGTGACATAAAATAAAACTTATCTAATAAGCTTGAAATTTCGAGGGTTCCTAGTCACAAATAAAATAATAATTTAATAAATTAATAGTATTTTTTTTATTCACTATACTGTTTAGGCCACCACTGGTAGACCATTCTCAGTAATAAATGTCGTATTAGTTTCTGGAGATTGTAATTTACTAATTGAAAAGTTTTTGTTTTGCCGAGAGTAGCAGAGTTGTTGATTCACAAAGAGAAACAAAGAGGTTGTCCTCTGCTTGATGCAAATAAACATACACACATATAATCGAGATGATATATATGTGTGTATGTTTATTTGCATCAAGCGGAGGATAACCTCTTTGTTTCTTTGTGTAATTTATTAATTTATTATTTTATTTGCCAGTATTTCTCGAATTTTCAAGAACATTAAATCCTTAGTCACTCAAGTTCTGGAAGAATTAATTAAACAATAACTAATAAGATATTAGATATATCAATTTTTCAGAGGAAAAGGAACAATAATAAGTACATGTATTATATTAAATAAAGTAAAGAAAATTAAAAAAAAATAAAATAAAAAAACTTAAACTTTTTTTAATTTTAAAATTTTTTTTAGTTTATTTAAATATGTTTCACCAAGAATCTACTCCATTCTCCCTTAACAAAATTATATTAAATCATCAATTGCGACGCTTCGCTGTTTTATTACAGCTTCCTCAGGCTCTTGATAATTTTTTTCTAAACACTTTCTAAGTTCATTTAGCCTTGCCATTCAGTTATAGGTACATATAAAGATTTACACACTTATTATTCACACAACACCAATATTTATTTAGAGTAGCGATAGTAACTTTACAAACACTCTCAAATCATTTGAGGCTAAATGAACTGACAAAGTGTTTAGAAAAATTTATCAAGATCCTTAGGAAGCTGTAACAAAACATAGAATCGTCGCAATTGATAATTTTTTTTTAATGAAAATGATGAGAGAAGGAGTTACACCAAAAAGGTGCAACCCCTAAAGGCCTGGGTTGGCCCCTCCATCGTGAAAAGAAGAATAAGATTTGATATAACATTTATTATTGTTTCTTATCCTCTGAAAAATTGATATATCTAATATTAATTATTGGGCTGAATAACAAAAAGAAAACTAATAAGATATTTGATTCAAATTTTAAATTCTTAATAATGTAAAATTTATTTTTAGCGAAAAAATATATAGGACCGTTTGAATGAAAAAATATCATTTTTTTAAAAATTCAAAAACTCTCTTTCTTTTGTTTAAAAATATATTTTATATTAAATTTTTTTCGATTTGTATTTATATGTAAATTATCAGATGGATTATTTCATTGGGGTCCCGGGCACCATACCCTCTGGCACTTCTCTGGTATATATAATATATAATATAATATAATATTAAACGAATTGCTGCATATTTTTATATCAATAACGACTTTTTCTTAAATGTCTGTTTGGAGAAGAAAAATAAGGAAACACTTTAATGAAATTCCTTATTACTTTGCCAATATATTTCTTGTAAATACACGAGCGATTATTTTCTTTTTTATTCTAATTGAATTCTAATTTTAATAGAAAATGGAATTTGATGTAGGCAGTCAATGGTAATATCGAGATACAAGTTAATGTCAACATCAGCGTCGACGAAGCTAATTTATTGTCATCGATATTCATTTAATCACATTTATCGGAGAACGTAAGAATTTTTGATGGATAATAAATAATTTCTGTTTGTTTTAAAAAAATTGCAGTTTTTGTTTGTTCTTTTCCGAATGCGAAATCGATTGTTTTTCTAATTATATTTATGCAAAATATATTTGTCAAGTAGAGCCTTAGGTTACGAATGCCATGTTCTTTGGAAGCATTTTTAAACCAAATTAATAGACTTTTAGGCTACTTCCAAGAAATCATAAGTTTCCGATATTTGATTCAATCGCGAATCGAATGCAGGTGATATATCAGATATTAACGGAAAATAATATCCGAATTTATATATTTCTGACTTGAAATAATGAATTTAAATAATTGTATAATTCGATATATTATAGTTTCACTTAATATACTAAAGATAATAATTCTCACCTGCATTCAATTAGCGATTGAATCAACTATCGGAAACTTATGATTAATTAATAGCAAACACCTTACACACATGTTTACAGATCGAGTGCACTGGACTGGGGGATTGAATATATCACATCTCAGATTACAAATTCATTTGGTGATCCATATCAGTGTTTGATATAAAGGCATCATGCGGGCTAATCGCGAAATGATGCTGGATCATAGCTAGATGGATCACATCTTTTTCATTCTCTCTTGGTCCAGACTTAAGATTCAGCAGACTCCAATAGCCTCAACCAGCAGTAGTCTCGCGATATATACCGGGTGAGTTTTTTATCTTGAGACAGTCTTATAATTCAAAAACAGTGCATTATATAGAAAAAGTTTCAAATAAAAATTTATTTATATGGAAGGGGAAACTAAACTACGCTATTGTTTGTTTACCTAGAACAAGCTTTCAAGGGTATTTCAAGGTCAAGTTCTATTTTTTAAATAGAAACCTATATATTTGTTTACATATTCTGAATCTACGACAAAAACTGAACAACTTTTATAAGAACTATTTTTTTATTTGATATCAAATAAACAAAATATTGAATCAATTAGATCTCAGAAAAAACCCCTAATAATTATTTTTAACAATTATTCAACTTAATTATCATATAATAATGATCAAATATTTAATTATTAAATAAATAATTTAATAATAATCAATAATTTAATCATTTTCCGACACTATTCTGTGATATTTCATAGTGTTATCGCAAGTTTTCCGGGTGAATTCCAGTTCCAATTTCGTTATTTTGGCATGTTTCAGTTTCTTCGTACCCTTTACATTTCCTGATGTTTTTTAACAGATTTACAACACGATAAAATGAAGCTCGTGAGGGTGTATCCCTGTCAGGAAATGCTCGGCATCCATTTCAATGGCAGCCCCATAACACTTCTTCCACATTCACCATAAATTAAGACCATTTCTATTCTGTCTTCAACAAAAAAATGATCCATTTTTATTATGGTAATACAATATAACTATCTAGTGGATTGACACGAGAAATAAACTCTTTTAAGCTCAAGGGTTTTAAGTAGTTCTAATAAGTAGAAAATAATCTCTTAAATCTGTGTATAATGAAGTTTTAAGATCATTATAAACACTTATTTTCATTGTTTTGACTTTTCGATTTAATAATTATTTATTTAATCATTATTATTTGATAATTAAGCTGAATAATTGTTAAAAATAATTATTAGGGTTTTTTTCTGAGATCTAATTGATTTAATATTTTGTTTATTTGATGTCGAATAAAAAAATAGTTCTTATGAAAGTTGTTCAGTTTTTTTCGTAGATTCAGAATATGTAAACAAATATATAGGTTTCTATTTAAAAAACAGAACTTGACCTTGAAATACCCTTGAAAGCTTGTTCTAGGTAAACAAACAATAGCGTAGTTTAGTTTAGTTCCCCCTTCATATAAATAAACTTTTATTTGAAACTTTTTTCATATAATGCACTGTTTTTGAGTTATAAGACTGTCTCAAGATAAAAAAACTCACCCGATATATATCTTGTTTAAAAACGCGATCAAAAACAATTCTCTTTGATATATTAATTAGAAAATTATTTACCTCAAAGAAGATAACTTTTTGAAAAATATAAATATATCTATTCTATTGTAAGAGCTTGTGAATACCGAATTTTCTATTGATTTCTTTCCATATAGTAGCTTCATTTGGATGTTATAAATGATAATATTGAAAACTAGCAAAATCACAATTAATATGCTAAAAATTTTGCAACGTGAAAAAAGGGTTAAAAATCAGGGTTGTTTTTGCCTTTTTTTTTGTATATATATAATGGAGAATTTGCGTTTTAATCTATTTTCGAAACAATTATTTCTATGAAAAAAAAATGTATACCTAAACTTTTTTTGAACTATTTTATATTCTTTAAATTTTATAATTACTATTTCTATGGCAAAACTAATAAATAAGAAGATATTTACGAATAACTTTATTTTTAGCCCTTTTTGACATTGAAAATTTTGAAGCATATACTACTAATCGATGAAATTTTTTATTATATTATTAATAACGTATAAATGAAGCTATAATTATATTAAGAAAATTTTTACTTTAGAAATCGATAGTTGCGATCCTAGCGAGTCCAAAATCAACTTTAAGCCGTGAAGATGGTTGCCTATTTACAGGCGTTTGGGAAAACTTGTTTTTAATTTAATAAAAATCCAGAGATAATTTTCCTGGTTTGGGGCATCCTTGTTGAGTTGGTAATCATTTTTGAACCCCTAATTAAATATATTTTTTCTTGGTAAGGAAAATAATAAATTATTATTATTTCGTAGTTGCTCCCTTGTATATATATAACATATATATTTTAATAAAATTATTATTTTTAAATAATTTATTAACATTGATATTAATCATTAATAACATATTCTAGTAGTATACAGTGGAATTTTGAAGAACACTATGAACAATCAATTCAGAATGTGGGGGAAAATACATGTTTATTTATTTATTTATTCATACAATCAAGGCATTTTTTTTAAAAAGAAGTACTTTTAGAAAAGAATTTACATATTTTAATAGAATAATGTTATATGTAAATAGCAGAGCAAATAATTATGGGAAATAGATATTTAAAAAATTTTAATATTAATAGTTCATTTTTATAAAAATTTCTCATAAAGATAGTTTGCTTTAATTAATTTATAAATTGAAGGAAAAATAAATATCTCCCAAATCATGTAGTTTATATTATATATTTATATAGCTGTAAATTCACGAATATCTAATTCATATTGGTACATTATCCCATTTATATACCATACTTTAGGGTAAACGAACCTCAAGGGTCTCGAGGCCCCCCATCGGTTTAACTGAATTTAATTTAAATAATTCTCATTAATTTCACTCCAGGATTTATCTTCTTTTGAAATATTTATTTAAATTGTTAATTTCATTTGGACTTTCAACTATTTATTTACTAATAACCTAAATTAAACAAAATAATAAACGAATATTTTGAAAGAATATATATTATTATATTATAAAAAAAAATCATCTAGTACAGGATATAGCAAATGTAATAAAAATATTTTCCTAAAAAATCTCAATGTACATTTATTAAAAGAAAAAAATTCATGCCCCCCCCCTGCCCCCGAGTTTTCTAATTTTTATTATTATTATAATTTTAACATAAATTCTGCCATTAAATCAATTAAAAAAAATTCAGAATACTTATTAATAATATATATATATATTTGATATTTACATCATTACAAAAATAAAAATATATTTATAAAAAATGTTTACAAATTATTTTCAATAGCCCCATATTTGCAAGAAAAATAAGCCCCTATATTTGTTCAATTTTTATGCCCCTATATATTTAGTTTATTATTAATCAACTTAACAAAAGGAACAACCGATTTAATTATCCATTATTAAATCATTCTCAATCAAAAAAAATTCTTAGCTCCCCCCTCAAAAAACTATAAAATTTCTTGATACATTTATTAAACAGTTTCGGTCACCACAGTATAAAGTAATTGTCATTGAGAATTAAACAAATTTTAAAAAATATAATTTTTAGAATTATTTTAATTATTATTTCTGTAAAAAAAAGTCAAAAATTATAATTTGGTATGTGATTATTTTTCAAAAATTTGATTATTCAATTTAAATTACTGGGGGTAGTGTTTGAGAGGGGTGGGGGGGGTAAATGTGTGAAGTAATTGTCATTGAGGATTAAACAGATTTTAAAAGATACAATTATAATAACTATGTTACTGGCTGGAGAATGTGGGATTAATTGAACATTTTTTAAAATATAACTACTGAAGATGGCCTACCATTGGTGACCGAAACTGTTTAGTAAATGTATCAATAAATAATATTAATTTGTATTTATTATTTCTATGATTAATAACTCTTGAATAATTAAAAAAAAAAAAATTATAATTATGGGATTATTTTTCAAAAAATTGATTATTCAAATTAATTACTAGGGGTAGTAGGGGGGTGGGGGGCAAATGTTACTCACTGTTTTCTTCCAGGTCAGGCGGTGGTGTTATTGTTGTTCTCACTGAAAACCCCGCAGATTCCTTGTCATAAACAAAAACAAAACGTTTAACGTAAGTGTAAACTGTTGGTTTGTCGGAACAAGCAATTCCCCGGCGCGAGACCAGCCGCGCGACTGAACTGACTTGCACCCCGTATAGCAACGCGGGGCGGAGTGGGGGAAAGGAGGGGAACAAGTCTGATAGAAGAGGGGGAGGGGAGGGGAAGGGAGACGGAGACGGGGCACCTGCAGGTGGCTCAGCGGGGAGTGAGGAATGAACCCTTCTATCTCCAACTCACTAGCCTCTTCAGCTGATATTTATCTTTCCTTCATCTTGGCTCAAGTTCGATCGAGAGATTAACGTGAGGCGAAATCGAATAAATAAATAAATATAAATTTTATTTTAGGGATATAAAATTTAGATCCTCGCTATTTGAACTTGAGGTTAATCGAAACAAAAATAAAGAAAAATGTGTAACTTTTTCAAATCTCGATACCGTATTTTGAGATTTTGATCATTAGTGAATTTTTGTGATTTCAAACGAAAGTACTACATAAAGAATATATATAATAAAAAGGTCCTAGTCCAATTGACTTATCACGCCATATACTAAACATCGTCAATCATTGTAATCGTTCTCGAAAAGTTTTTTTCTTCGAAATATTTCAAAAACGACTGAATCTATTTTGATAAAAAATAATTGAGCAAAACCATTGTGTTTTGGCCTACAAAAAAGTTCTAATGAGTGAACATCGAAAAATCATATTTTTCGAGATATTAATTATTTTGTTAAAATGTCTATAGTATCTTAGTACGTTACCAAATTTTGCATCTCTAGCTCAAAATCAAAGGAGAATATCAAAACCAAATTTCACATGTAGATTTTTTATAGAGAGATTGAGAGCTGATTAGATTTTGTTTGAGATCGAACCAAAAAAATGGGGTAGGGGGGGGTGGTTAAAAAATTAAAATTATAAAGTTTTCAAACTAAAAAAAAAAAAATTGAATCTTTATGAAACGGTCCTGTAATAAAATAGTCATTTTTTCGGGGACTGAAATTTTGGAGGGTTGGTTTCAAAATAATATATGGTAAGACCCTTTGATCGATTTGTACAAGATTTCGCATATGCACCGTATACGTCCTCTTGGAAATGACTCACTATGTGAAATTGATAGGGATTCAAAAATAATTCAAAATAATAAAATTTCTAAACAAAACCGAAGAAAGCTGATATTTACAAAAAAGTCTCCTTTAAAAGGATACCTAGATTTTGTTAAGGGAGAATGGTATTGGTTCTTGGTGAAACATATTTAAATAAAGTGTCTGTCATATATTTAATTTAATACAATAATTTATAATAATTTACGAAAGAATCTCCAACCACCCACTCTTAATTTTGAGCCAATTAAAAATTAAAAATATATCCTTTTAAATAAAGTCTAAAGAAAATTAAAAAATATAAAATTCTATGTAGGTTTCACACAAATATAAAAATTTTTAAGAAAAAAATAAAACCGACTTCAAAAAAATTAAATGCAACAAATAAAATACACTAAAAGGTATAAAATAATTATTATCTTATTTAGTTACAACTAAACGACGAAATATTAACATGAAATTACTTTTTGAAGTCGGTGCCAAACAAACTATACCTATTAGCGAGCGTACCAACCAAACGTATTAAGTAAGATCCGTCGAGTGCGACTCATAAAAGGTATATGTTTGGCACCGACTTCAAAAAGTAATTTCATGTTAATATTTCGTCGTTTAGTTGTAACTAAATAAGATAATAATTATTTTATACCTTTTAGTGTATTTTATTTGTTGCATTTAATTTTTTGAAGTCGGTTTTATTTTTTTCTTAAAATTTTTTTATTTTTCTCTTTTTAGTGATGTTATTAATAGTGATCCTATCATCAGAACTTGACCAAATTAATATTGCACCATCCCTAAGATACCCCCTTTCCAATAAAAAAAGAATCATCGAAATCGGTTCATAAACAAAGAAGTTAGTCCTGAACAAACCTAACAAAAAAGGTCTAATACCTACGAAAAAAATGGGACCAATCGGAACGTAGACTGGACCCAATGCAAATCTTTTTCAAAATCGGTTCACAATTGGCGGAGATATGAGGTAACATAGGCACAAAAAAAAATATTCAGTCGAATAGAGAACCTCCTCCTTTTTTTGAAGTCGGTTAAAAAGACAAGGTATGCCGTTAGCATGACTCTATATAATTATATTTTGGGGGTTCACAGAGAATAGATCTTTGTTAAGGGAGCAATGGTGTAGGTTCTTGGTGAAACATATTTATAAAGTAAAGTAAAGGAAATTTAAAATTTTTTAAAGTTTTCTCTGTTAACTCCTAAAGATGGGCTCGTTCCCAGAAATAGTATATATAGAGTCATGCTAACAAGCATCTTGTCTTTTATTTTTGTGAATACCTACTTACTACCTAAATTTTATATAGTATTTTTAAAACGAAATTTTCTCTGGAGAGAGACGGACTGGCAGAGAGCTCAATCGAATAGTAGTGGAAGCGCAGCCCAGAGGTAGTGCGGCGCAGAGCCAACTTTATCAAACAACGTCAGCTGGGGTACTGGCAATCCTTCCTCCTTTTCTTTCAAACCGACGATTTCGAGATTTTTCCTCCTCCTTCGGGGTTTCCGGAAGGGGTCAATCAGTCGAAACATTTTATTTGTTATCATTCATTCGGCTGACCTTGAAACCCTCGAAGAAGCGGAAGGCGCAAATCCTCCGAGAATGCCGTCGGTTTGAAGAGAAAGTAGGGGTGATTCATCAAATTACACCTTATTGATATGTGTTAATTTTTCTTTCCTCACTACCGCTGGGTTGCCTTCTATTACACATTCAATTAGTATTTTTAAATTTAAAAACATTTTTTAAATTTAAGAAATTTTTTTAAATTTAAGAAAAAAATTTTTAAATTTAAGAAAAATTTTTTAAATTTAAGAAAATTTTTAAAATTTTCATTACTTTATTTAAAAGTTATTTTGATTATTTATGTCCATCGATTAAATAAATAAAGTTGTTGTAGGTAAATAAGGAGAATATCTTATGCAAATAATTTTTATTTTTTGCCAACTTTTCATCAACTTTGTTGACTTCCTCAGGGCTCAAATAATTAAATTCCTTGCATATTTGTCATTTTTATCAATATTCCTTCTTAGCAAACATATCAGGCCAATTGATAAGAATTACAATTATGGTATGCAAGGAAGTTAATTATTTGGAATATTGATAAAATGACAAATATGAAAGGAAGTTAATTATTTGGAATATTGATAAAATGACAAATATGCAAGGAAGTTAATTATTTGGAATATTGAAAAAAAAGACAAATATGCAAGGAAGTTAATTATTTGAGCCCTGAGGAAAGTCAACAAAGTTGACGAAACGTTGGCAAAAAATAAAAATTATTTGCATAAGATATTATTCTCCTTATTTACCTACAACAACTTTATTTATTTATTTATTTAAAAGGATAAATTTTTAGTTTTTAATGGACTCAAAATCAAGAATTATTGTATTAAATATTAAAATATATGAAAAGAGGCAACGGCGGATCCAGGAATTTTTATGGGGGGGGGAGAATGTATATAAAGTGGCCGATGTATATAGAGATCTACTTTTTATCTCGAAAGTGTGTCGCGATCGAATTGTCCAAGCGGGGGGGGAGGGTCTCTGACCCACACACCCACACACATAGGAACTTTATTTTCAATTTAAAATTTTTTAAAAATATAAATGCTTTTTTTTTAACAAAAAGATCAAAAAAATTGTTATAAATTCCCTGTCGATTTGGCCGCCGTTTTTTGGCCTCTGCGTGCGACGCACGTGTTGCACTCCCGCCAGGCAAGGGCCTGTATGGGGGGCGATCGCCCCCTCTGCCCCCCCTGGATCCGCCCTTTGGAAAGAGGGCAGGTGTATGTTAAAATCGTGTGGATGACCATTTAATGTAAAACTAATTATTCGTTTATTTATTTATTTGATTGTTTTATTAAATTAGTGTAGTCCGAATTATATATAGGTACTATCATGTTTCGGTACGGAAATTAAGATGACAAATCTAGTATTTCGTAATATAAATACCGCTACACAAAATTTTAAGCTACATAGAATTTGAGTTTTGTTTATTTCGTGAGAGACTCATTAACCTTGAACATCCATGAGAAAAAAGACAAATAAAAATCTATTTCTCTCCTTTTTTTTCATTCTTCTCTAGAATTCACAATTTCCGCATGATTTTTATATATAAATAATCCAAAGAAATGGAATAAAAAAAAAGTCGAGCCTAATCAGATTATTTTATAAATCACTGTTTAAAAAGACTAGATTTCAAATGAGGCTATCGTTATCTAGGAATAATGTACACAAAACCCAAGCGATGGTTAGCTTCGGTATAGGGATTGCTTTACAAAAATACGAATTTTTCTATACCTATATAAACGGGTATTTGAACCCATGAAAAATAACAAATCAAATATTTCAAATTAAATGGACTAATGATGAAGAAAAATACTTCTAAACCAGCGCTTCTTAAATTTTTGTCGTTTGGCGACTTCATTTTGACTGATAAATTTTTCGCGAACCCTATATTATAATATATATGAGAGATTCCCAAACTTTTTTGTCTCGTAGACCCCTTGCCATGTTTTTCTGTTTTGAATAGACCCCCTGATTAAGAAAATAAAGTTTGACGTTTCAAGAAATTTTAATTTATTCTAATAGTATTTTATATACAGAGTTCGAATATAATATTTATTTTTATATCTCTACTAAAAATTAAATTATGAATCATTCAAAAAATTGTGAAGTGATACAAAAAGTCTCCCCTTACCTCTCATTTTCGGATTTTTTTAAGAAAATAAAGTTTTAATTTATTCTAATATTATATTATATACCGAGTTCGAATATAAAATTTATTTTTATCTCTCTCCTAAAAATTAAATTTATGAACCACTCCAAAAAAGCTGAAATGATACAAAGGGTCCCCCCTTACCACTCATTTTCGGATTTATTTAAGAAAATAAAGTTTTACTTTTAAAGAAATTTTAATTTATTCTAATATTATATTAAATACAGAGTTCGAATATAATATTTATTTTTATATCTCTCCTAAAATTAAATTTATGAACCACTCCAAAAAAGCTGAAGTGATACAAAGGGTCCCCCCCTTACCTCTCATTTTCGGATTTTTTAAGAAAATAAAGTTTTAATTTTCAAGAAATTTTAATTTATTTTAATATTATATTATATACAGAGCCGAGTGTCGTAGCCAGAAAATTTTCATGGGGAAGGGGGAGGGGGGGGGGGTCAATCCACAAATCAAAATATTTAGAGGGAATTTTTTCTTATTAAAATAAATAGTCCAGTTAAATTGTGTTTTTACCGGGAAAGTTTTGGAGTAGTTGTAATTTCTCCCACCCTTTATGTTTTTAAGTGGGCTGAATACGAATCTGAGGCTTGTTAACAAAATTTCGTCACGGAACATTGACAAAGATGCAAAAAAAAGGTAAAAAAAAATCTCATTTTTGGCGGCTTTTTGCTTATAACTCGAAAACTATCAACTTTTCCTAAATAACCTTTCTATGCAAAATTCATAAAGTTACCTACACATTTCATCATTTAGATTTTTTCTGCGACCAACAGTTCGGGCTTAAGCACTAGTTGAAAATTGCCGTATTTTTTCTGTTTCGGCAAATTACAAAAACTCGCGCTTTTTTGCATTTTTCCCATTTTGACTATGAAAGACCACTCTATACATTATTAAACTAGATTAAATTTGAATCAATTTAAACAAAGTTTCATGTTAAATGGATAATGGTAAGCCGTGCCGAAATGAGGTTGAATTTTTGAAAAACTGCATTTTTTGCGAAAATTCCTAGTTTTTCCTTCATAAAACGAAATCCACTCATCCTAGAAACTTGATTTCTGTCTCATTATCTAGGAAATTTAATTGATTTAAACGTTTACTTGAGCTACTTTTTTTGATGAATCTCTTAGATTTATAGATTCCATGACATTTTTGAGGATTCGGATCATATCCTTTGTATGAAATTTTATAAACTTTCATTTTGCAAAGGAAGGTCATTTACGAAAAGTTTATAGTTTTCGAGTTATAAGCAAAAAAAAAACGCCAATAAATGAGATTTTTTTACCTTTTTTAGCATTTTTGACAATGTTCCGTCAGGAAATTTTGTTAGTAAACCTCAGATTCGGATTCAGCACACCAAAAAACAGATAGGATCAAAAAATCAAAACTAACCCCAAAACTTTCCCGCGAGGGGCCCTTTAGACAACAATTTAATTGGACTAAAAAGGTACTTCAAGAAATTAAAAAAGAAAATAATTCTTGATTAAACATATGAAATATATTTAATTACAGTTAGTTTACCATAAGAAAAGTTTTGTCGTTGCCGTTACTCATCCCATGAGCCCTTCCCTTGGGAGGGGTTCTAACCCCGAAACACCCCCCCCCACGTGGCTACGCCTCTGTACAAAGCTCGAATGTAAAATCGTCGCCTTAGAGACTAAACCAGCTAATTCACAAAAAGGAAATTTTTTAGGGCAGTGAAAAAAACGGACAAAATTTAATTTTGTTGTTATGGAAAAGAAACTATTTTTCACATTTTTATTCTACAACTTACTATCGTAATTTTAAGTAGCAGTTTTACTTGGACGATGCTGCATTTCTTTTTCTTTAGTACGGTATTAATATGTCATATATGATAAAAAATGGAGTTAGCAGTTTTACACTATAAGCCGACAATATTTAGTTTTATATCTCTCCTAAAAATTAAATTTATGAACCACTCCAAAAAAGGTGAAATGTTACAAAGGGTTCCCCTTACCACTCATTTTCGGATTTATTTAAGAAAATTAAGTTTTACTTTTAAAGAAATTTTAATTTATTCTAATATTATATATTATATACAGAGCTCGAATATAATATTTATTTTTATATCTCTCCAAAAAATTAATTTTATGAACTACTCCAAAAAAGCTGAAGTGATACAAAGGGTCCCCCTTTCCACTCATTTTCGGATTTTTTTAAGAAAATAAGTTATTTCAAATTTGATTTGTATTATCATTTTATAATCGCCAATGCTGAGAACGTCGCTTCATATTATAAATAAATATTAATTAATAAAGTAAAGGGAGTGTAGTTTTCTAGTGAATGAAATAAAACTCAAAGAGGTTTATACACACTCAATATATTTCGTATTATTAGTCCATCATCAGGAGTTTACAGATTAAAAACGTTTTTAATCTGTAAACTCCTGATGATGGACTAATAATACGAAATATATTGAGTGTGTATAAACCTCTTTGAGTTTTATTTCATTCACTAGAAACTACACTCCCTTTACTTTATTAATTAATATCATGTTTCACCTAAAACCTACACCACTTTCCCCAAGTAAAAAAATAAATAAATAAATATAATACACTTGGCAATTTCCCGAATTATTTGAAATTAAATAAGTGAAATACCACGAATCCACTAAACTTTAACTTTTTTGTGGCTGTGCATTATAATTGTTTTCATTGAACATTGTATTACTGTCATAGTTTCATGACAGCGAAAATTCAATTATAGTCCAAGAGCTGGTGACACATTTTTGAGTACTGATTTGACCCAACTAGAAATAATGCGTAATAGTACCATCTATGATAGTTGTACAAGCAATGACCAGTCTGGCTGGTCTAACAGGTGGACCAGGTACTGCACATGGTGTGAGTGCGCTAAAAATACATATGTGTTAAAAAATATTTTTGACCCACAATGAAATTATAAAAATTATAATTTATAGTCAATTATAAACATAATATAATATATTCACCCCAGACCATTTGAGTGGTGGGACCTGGAACCAGACCACCCAAAGTTTATTTTTACAACATGCAAAAAATAGCATGAACTGTCATAGACGGTTCTATTACGCATTATTTCTAGTTGGGTCAAAATCGGTACTCAAAAATGTGTCACTCAGCTCTTGGACTATTACGGGAACCATAGTTTAAGAAGCACTCCTTAAATAAAATATACCTACATAGTATTTATATTCGTTATATATATATGTTATGCTTATTTGAATCAAGCAGAGAACAACCTCATTGGTTTCTCTTTTTGAATTAACAACTATGCTACTCTAGCTAAAACGAAATCTTTTTAAGCTTAGTAAATGCACTATTGGGGAGTCGGGTTGGCTCAGTCAAGCTAACGCCATTGGCCTTCGCTTCGGCATCGATCGATTATGACGATGTTGAAGTGGGAGGCCGGGGTTCGATCTTAGCTGGCAAATAAAAATTTCTACCGGCTGAAAACTCGGCTCCCTCACTAACCCTACTAACACTTTACTTATGTGCTGTCTAAATGGGCTTTGTTCCCGGTGACATTAAATAAAAAAAATAAAAAAATTCACTATTAAGATCTTAAGAGTACCTAATGACATTAATTTTTTTTGAATTTATGCTTTCTCAGAAGTTATTTGTTTTCTTCTATTGTCCAGTCACTTCGTATGTCTTGAACAACAGATTAGTCTCGGACATATTTCCTATTCCCCTATACCATAATTAACGCTTGATGCTATCCAATTCAACCGTCACCGTTCACCAGGTGGAAGATAAACTTTTCTCCACCGCAACCATTTCATTTTTTTATTCTAATTCCGAGTTTTTAAGCTGCGTTCGCAATGCAGGTGAACAATTTCCCTTTCACTTGAGAATCCATTTCCGTGATGGGAGGAAATTAGACGAGACTATTATGCCAGGGAAGGTTCCAAGTCCCAAGCACAAGCCCATGTAAATGAAGCGAGCTCGAAATTTGAAGGAATTAAACTGAAGGATAAACACGTATTGAGCTCTGCGATGAATTTATTCTAAACGATTAGAGAGAAGGTTAGAATTAACGCAGAACCATTATTATTATTAGCAGCACGAGATGTTGAGAAACTTTATATTGCTTAAAATGAAATTATGATGACTTGGACTGTATGTACAAGGGATGTTTTATGAGATGATGAAAAATGGAGATCGAATGAGCGAATAATAGAATTGAAATAATTATCGGAAAAGAGGTTTTTTTACTTAATTAGTTTTTCCTCTTATTAAAAACAAGGACTAAAAGATAATCATGGACATTCGATGGTGGAGAAGTAATCTCCGGAATCGAAGCTCAAAAATAATGTATGCATAAATTCATGTAAAATAAATGGTTTAAGGGATGTTTTGGAGTTTGAAGCTGAGTTTTCCTAAAAATTGTCATGCAAGAAATCATGGAGGTTGTCCTCTGCTTGATGCAAATCAACATATAAATATTTAAAAAAATTATTCATGATGTTATATAATTAAAATAATACAAATCTTTTAAAAAACAATCATCAAACGTTTAATTAAAACCAGACGTTTCGGGATAATTTCTCCCTTTATCAATGGAATTTTTTGCTATCAATGCAAAGCATGGGTAAAGTATTGTAATCGCTCTCGGGGCAAGCGTGGCTTCAAAGGGTCCTCAAGTACCGACTACGGAACCCATGGACTCAATTAAAGTCACAAATTGTAGTATTCAATTAGGTTGAATTTTAGCACGTGACAGTTTTGCCAAAAATTAGAAGCGCTGATTAGTTTTTGGTACATATCGGCCCACAAACATTAGTACTTCAGTACTTTTTAGTTTTTTCTAAATATCTTGAAAATGATCTATTTGTAAAAGAAAAAAGTTGCTTTTTCTATAAATATATATACCTACCAAATATAAATATGTAAGCAACCTATTACAACAAAACTAGAAATAACAGATACAATATTTCTAAATAAAAGGCTGATGATGAAGGTGAAACCTTGGAAATTAGTCTCAAACAAATAAATTATATATACTATATGTATAATTGTATATATATCAGGAGTGCCTCATCCCCTAGCTTTATGATCCCCCCCCCCAGTTTCATGAAAAGAACCTCACCCCTGTAGATTATATTTTATTTATTCACTTCTAAAGAATTAGAAGAGGTTTTTATTACCATTTTTTTTTGTTTAAGTTTTTATTTATATCATATAATGCTAATTTTGCAACAATTTTTAACACCCTCCCTCTGAAATTTCAATGATGCCCTCTACGTCTTAACCCCATTTATTAATATCTGCTTATTTATATTTGATATATTATGTGTATATTTATAGTATTTTAGGAATTATTTATAGCTGTAGTTGTATTAATTTATGAAGGTGTTAAAATAAGAGACCTGCAGCTTTTATTTATTTCTTTTTTATTTATGAACTCCGCTAACGTTTCGGGCATTTGTTGTAGCCATCTTCAGAGCGGGAATTTGTCAATATTTATATAAAAAAACATTTTTGGATACACCAGTCATCAGATAAAACTATATACAAGAAATATACATATAATATATACAAAACATCATATACAGAGTGTTCGCCAAAAGGCCAAAAGATGTAATACTTTTAATACTATTATTGTCTTTTTTCGTTTAAGATGAAATGAAAAGTGTATGTGTTTATGTTTATTTGCATCAAGCAGAGGACAACCTCAATGATTTCTCTTTATGAATCAACAGCTCTTCTATTCTCGGCATGTAGTGTGTACCAAGTGAAATTAACTTACAACCTCCCTTATCAATTCTCCTCTTTCAAATAAGTCCACCGGGGGTCAAAGGGACACTTCCGGTGGAAATATTTGAAACAAAACCAGATTCGGCCAGTGCCCATTATCCAAAAGGTAATCTAGGCAAATGCCTATGGGCTCCGCGGCGTTTATGGCCTTATTTAATAAATGACATACATTCATTTACTTACCGAGATATTAAAATTTGGTGTTATATGGTTTAAATTCTACTTACCTACCTAGAGACCTACCTAGAGTACATAAGGGGAGAAGGGCTTCGAGACTTGCATTGCCTAGGAGCCTCTACATGGCTTAATGCGGCCTGGAACCATACTCTTTTTTCTCGTTGCGGCCTTATTGATCAAGTTGATGATCTGGAACTTTTTCTTGTCTTGAACCTGCCAAGGAGAAGTTAGAAAAGTAATTACAATTTTCTACTGTTTCAGCTTCAGAATAATAAAAATACCTATATTTAAAAAAAAAAAACTATTTGTAAATTTTACTTAGGGAAAGTGGTGGTTTTAGGTGAAACATGATATTAATTAATAAACACACCCTTTACTTTATTAATTACTATTTGTAAATAGCTCTTATTAAAAAATTGTATGGATTGTGAATATTTAAATAAATACAAATTTTTTATAAAAACAATCTTCACACAGATGGTATTTCACTAAACGTTTGAAGATTGTTCTTATAAAGATTTGTTTTATTTAAATACCTGTTAATCAACTACAGCACCCTAACTTAGAAAATAATTTTTTCCCCAAATTATAGATCTAATCTAATCATTATAGATCTAATCGAGGGGTGAACCGCGATTGGAATTAGGTGTACACGGTCTTTGGAATTATTTGGAATTACTTTGGAATTCATTAGATAATCTATTGCCATCTATTGTCTTCTACTTGGAAATGCGAAAATGGAACTGGAAGTAGGTGTACAGGATCTTAGGTCGCGGTTCACCCCTCAGATCTAATTATATCGAGACCTCGTGTAAAGAAGAAGACAATTTTTGATTTTTATAAATTAAATAAAAAAAAAACAATTTTATAGAAATTAGGACCAGCTAGGATTTAATTTAAAAAAAATCTTTGAAATAATAATTTCGTAATTTTTTGATGAGATTGAATCTTCGGATAAAAGTTTTTTACTTGTGTTATATTTATATTTTAAATTGACTAAAGAGGGTTAAATGTTTTCGTGGTATTTCATAGTTAAAACATAAACATAAAGTTTGAAAAAATGTATATATTTTTACGACTGGGTATATTCGCCCATCTTAAAAGTTTCAATTTTTATGTTTATTTTCTAATTATGAATACCACAAGCGTCTAACCGTCTTTAATTGACTAATATTTCACTGCAAACCAAAACCGCATTCTCTTAGTTTAATTTATTTCAGATTAGTTTCGTCTCGGAGGCAAATTAAAATTAAGTGGGAGATAAATTTAAAAACCTAATTTATCGATCGAAGAATTTACCACTGCTCGAAGCCCCTAAAAACTTAGTGAATTGGATATTGGATTGTATTTAACTTTCTGAGATTTGGCTCGTGATCCCGGCTTCTTTCCTTCTACTCTGTTCTTTTCACGATGGAGGGGCCATCCCATACAGGCCTTTAGGGGATGCACTTTCGGGTGTATCTCCTTCTCACATCAATATTTTTGGCACTCGGGTTCAATTCTCAAGGAGCTGAATATAATCCTTCTGACATATAATAAAAATCATTCATAACACCTTGGATTTAGTATATCGCAATCTCTCGTGATTTACTATCAGAGGAGTAACAAGTTAATTTGTCTTAAAGGTCGCATTAGATGGCTTATTCAATTATGATTTGAAGGATTTACCATTAGTAAATTTATAATTGGAAAACAATTTAAAAGTTAATAGAAAATCTGTAATTAAGTAATTTTCGAAAACATGCAAAAGATTTAATTAACCTTCACACTAACGTATTACATATTCACAATTCTATTCTAATCTAGGACAATAAGCAAAGAAAATAGAAAACATAACTTTTATTCATATTTAAATGAGAGCCGCTACGTTTTATTGTACCATATATCTAGTAACAACCACATCTAATAAGATTGATCTAGATCCACGGTTCTTATCCTAGGGGTGATTACCCCTATGGGTGTATAATAGCTATTTGAAGGGGTAATAAGAAATAAGACTAATTAATATAGTGGCGTAGAAAAGTTTTCTAGTACTCAAAGTATATTTGTTTTTGTTTTGCCGAGAGTAGCAGAGTTGTTGATTCACAAAGAGAAACAAAGAGGTTGTCCTCTGCTTGATGCAAATAAACATACACACATATATATATCGAGATGATATATCTGTACATATATTATTTATTTGTTTGAGACTATAGTTTCGAAGACTTGGTCTTCATCATCAGTCTTTCTTCCAGGTCGACCACCAGATGATGAAAGAACACCAAGTTTTCAATATCCATATGATATTGAGTCCATGAAAAACATTTATAATTGAAGAAAGACTGATGATGAAGACTAAGTCTTCTGAAACTATAGTCTCAAACAAATAGATAATATATATACAGATATATCATCTCGATATATATATATATTGGTATGTGTGTTTATTTGCATCAAGCAGAGATACACTCTTTGTTTCTCTTTGTGACTGATGATGAAGACCAAATCTTCGAAACTATAGTCTCAAACAAATAAATAATATATATACAGATATATCATCTCTATATATATGTGTGTATGTTTATTTGCATCAAGAGCAGAGGATAACCTCTTTGTTTCTCTTTGTGTATATTTGTTTTTATTGTCATCAACTTAGCTTATTTTCATATTTTTTTTTTTTTTTTTTTTTTTTTTGGCTTTTCGGCCTTTCTAGCCATAAGCCCAATTACTGATACTAGCTATATTTTTTTTTAAATTTGTCTCTACCCCCGGGGGTCAGATTTTAGCTGGCTGCCTCGAGTCGGATTCGAACCCGGGTCCCCTGGTTAGCTCGTATTTTCATATTTAAATAGTATCTATTATACATTATCAAGTTCTACAAACTGAAAGAACATTTAAAATGTTTAGCAGAAAAATAAATGGTAAACTAGCCAATAATCCTAATAAATTTGGATTTATTTTCTGATATTTTTTTACAAGGGTTCTATGGGTCATATGAGGACAAAACTGAAAAGGTTAGGAAACATTGATCTAGATCAATTTGAGCATGTTTATTTCAAAATCCATTAAAAAGCAGAACATATTTTTACTTTCACATTTATATTCATAGAGTATTATTTTCTTTAGTATTCTGCAATTTCTCTAAAAATGAATAATAAAAGCATAGGTGCTTTAACCTAAAATTTAATTAAAATAAGCGTTCATGCTGTTATTTTTAGTCATGAAATTTTTTCTGCATTTTAGTCCAGTTTGAAATTATTATTTATAGCCAGCCCGAAATACTATATAAATTTTTTCAAACTATGTTTATTTTCTAACTATGAAAACCCTAAAACATTTAACTTTCTTTAATCTGAAATATATAACACGAGTAAAAAAAATACTCGTAGATCATTAAAAAATTATCTGGTCAAGTGACTAAATCTAAACATACATCTAAATCCGAAGGGTGATCCGCGACCTAATATTGTGTACATCTACTTCCACTTCCGCTTTTATTTCCAAGCATATAAAAGACAATAGATGAAGGATAAATAGATAAATGAATAAGATATAAATAGAATAAATGAATAAATAATAGAATAATTATTTATAATAATGAAAAAAAAATATGAAAAAAATATTTGATGCTATTTTTTCATGTTGTAAAAATACACTTTGGGGTGGTCTGGTTCCACGTCCCACCACTCAGGTGGTCTGGAGTGAATATATTATGTTTATAATTGACTATAAATTATAATTTTTATAATTTCATTGTGGGTCAAAAATATTTTTTAACACATATGTATTTTTTGCCGCACTCACACCATGCGCAGTACCTGGTCCACCTGTTAGACCAGCCAGACTGGCCATTCCTTGTACAACTATCATAGACGGTACTATTACGCATTATTTCTAGTTGGGTTAAATCCGTAGTCAAAATGTGACGCCAACTCTTGGACTATTAGGTACTAATTCTATATCTATTGAAAAAATAGATGAAAATAATGTTAATTTTCTATCCAAGCATTTGAAATCTTCAAATCTTGCTCCAAATTGACTTCTGAGATTCGCAATCCTTTCAACGTATTTCTGATAAGATGCAGTGCTACTTGAACTTGATTTGTACATGTGACAGTGAGGCCGCAAAAATTGACGATGTGGGCCGCATGCGTCACAGGCCGCGAGTTTGACACCTATGAGCTATGCTATATAAGTTGTATAAGTATCCAATACTTTTTAAAAAGGGGGTTATTTAACAGACGTGAGTTTACAATTCTAAATTTGATACTCCTAAGATACGGTCTCATAGAACCGAACAAACCACATGTCAATACGCATCGTTTGCACAAGGAATTTGAAACGAACTAATGATTTGGTGAGCAATTCGGTGTAAACTTAACCAATACACTACGAATTAGTCTCAAAAATCTATCACTAAAATTGAGTACTTTTTAAAGCGATTTTTGAATGAGTATTTAGTACTTCCTCAATTTTTAATAATAGAGAATTGACACTTGTCTTTTTGATTCTTTGAAAGCTTTTAGAAACTTAGACAAATTTCACATTCTAAACTGAACCTTATATCTATGGTAATACTTGCTTATACTGTGATTTACTACATATCGTGATATTAATTCCTGTTCCGTCGTCATAGGTAAATCATTCTGAACTGGCGACGGATTTTTACTTGGCCCTCTTTGTTTCACAAAAAAGAAATAAAACAAAATTGAGTTTTGAGTTCGATATATTTCGGGGTTAGCCCATCATCGAGTCTAAGAAAACTGATTACATATTGGAAAAATAGTTTTACAGTAACTACCTACTATTTTTTCAATATGTAATCAGTTTCTTAGACTCCTGATGATGGCTCACCCTGAAATATATCGAACTCAAAAACTCAATTTTGTTTTATTTCTTTTTAGTAATTACCTTATCTTAGTTTTATTATTATATTAAAATGTTTCACCTAGAACCAACACCGAACTCCTTAAAAGTTATTATCTTTGTTCTTCTTCCGGTTATGCTAAGGAATATTTTTAAGAATCTTTTTGATATTTTCAAAATAAAAATAAATTTAAGCTACCCTGTCTAGTATTAATTTATTAAATTATTAAAAAGTACTTTAAACATATTTATTTAAATTAGAAGTTATATTAATTCAATTAGGGCAGGTTTTATGTCTCAAAGTAAATGCTTTTATCACTAACCAAGGGTAGATGGTAAAAAGCATTTACTTTGCGACATACAACCGGCCCTTAATGTCTCAAGGGTGTGAGCTGACTACCCGGAAAGCATGTTAGTTCTCAGGTTCGACTCCTGAGGGAATAAACCTCCTCTGATATCGCAATTTAATAATATTTCTACTAAAATATTAGAATTTATCCTAAAAATTAAATTCTTTCTTTTTTAATAAACATTGGTTAATTTTATTCTGAGGTGATTTTTTGAAAAACATTCCAACTATTTTCAAAAAAAGATGCTTAAATCTTTAGTTTTAATTTAGAATGTTTATGTATTTTCATAATATATGTAAATAATAGCACTATTAATTATTTGCGTTAACTTAATTTTTCAGAGTCGAATTGAAAACTTATTGTCGATATCTCCATAAAGCTGCTTGTTTTTCAGTCGAGTATGAAGCCATTGATGAGCATAGGATTAAGGTAGGTTCTTTAATTTATTTTAGAGTAATCTCTTATATATTTTTTAAATATTTTTAACTGATCTTTATATTATTCTAAAAATATAGTCATATTGGCTATTATTGAACTCAAGAGTGGAAAATTTTTTAAAATAAAACTTCTAGTCTAGTTCTTAGTTTTTAGGAATTTGGTGTTGGTGCTTGGTGAAACATTTTTTTAGTTCTAATATGATAATATCTCAGCTCTCTATTTGCCAAGAACTAGTGATATGCCTTTCCTTATATTAAATTATAGTAAAAAATAAATAGCTATTTAAGAAGACTTCCTTCTAAATATGTACAGGATATCTAGCGATTCAATGGTCATTTTAAGTCGAAAATGTCGTATGAAATTTTCTCTGAACCTCTCTCGTTACCCAGTTATGAATATTTTAATTATATATTAATATTTACCAAAAGAACTGATGAAGGCAAGCAAGCCCTCGGAACTAGAACAAACAAAATTATACATATTTTCATCAAGCAGATGACACCCTAATTGATTGCTCTTATAATTTTAATTTTTAGCTGAATTCACAAAGTATTTCGGATTAGATCACCACTTTAAATTTAGGAATTTGTTGAAATAATTAAATTTATTCATGACACTTTGGAGGAATTTTAAATAATTTTAAATCATTTATAGCCTGAGTCAATATTAAGCTTAAATATAATAAATTAAAATCGATGTTCTCGATTTCTGAGAGTTATCCCAGTAATCACCTTAATGAAAAACCATTTCATATACCATGTCTTTCAATAACTAAATAATTAATTATCCCTTGAAATTATTTCACAATTAAAATCCGACGCGTTGTGTAAACTGAAAAATTTCAACAATTTTTCTAATTTCACTATGTATGGTCTAACCTTATTTAACTTTCGAGCTCATTTGCAAATTAAAATTACCACGACTGTGAAAAGTGAATTTAGTAAATATTTACATGTGAATTAAAATGTTTAAAATTAACTCACCCATATTAAACACCCTTAAGCTATGACCAACAAGTCACGGGACACCCTGTACTATTGTATAGGTAACTAAAATCTTATTATGATATTCTTAAAAAATATATCTATATATATATATGGGCAGATCCATTACTTTTCGACGAAAGTGTGCGGGGGTGGGTCACCGATTTTGATGCCGATTTTTTCCTCAAAAGTACATCAGAAAAGGAGATGATCCTGAAAATTTGAGCCCGATTCGATCAAATTTGGCCGCTGGAGAATTTTTTGAATTTTGAAAAAAGTCGATTTTTCAGTCATTTTCAAAAGTTTATATCTCAGCTTCTATATAACTTAGAGACTTGTTTGAGGCGGCATTCTTCTCTGTAGTAAACCCTCTACTTTTAAGGAAAAAAATTGGTCATTGGTTTACAGTCAAGTCCTGCTTCACAGCGAGCTGCTAACTAAACCGCTGTTTCAGAGAAATTTTGCCTATTTTTTAAATTCTGTCATATCTACAGATTTCAAAGTAGATGGTTGATCAGCAGCTGAAATTTTTGTTCAGGTATACTCTGAAGAAATCTACCCACGTTTTACTTGATTGCTTCTATTTCGTTAAGTTATGGCCATCTAAAGCCGATCGATTTTTGCAAAATCGTTATTTTCAGATAGCCAGAACTTTTTTCTTTCAACTCGAAATCCTTTGATTTTCAGGGAGTATACTTTATTATAATCTCAAACAACCCTGAAAATTTCAATTTTGGAATAGAAGTGGTTTCCGAGCTATGGACTTTTTAAAATATCAACTTTTCGGAGATAATAGCGGCATTGTTTTAGAAAATTGAGCGAAAAATTAATAATTTTATTTTGATTTATTTGTATCAAAATTTTATAAAAGCTCATTTTTAAAAATGACTGAAAAATCGACTTTTTTCAAAATTCAAAAAATTCTCCAGCGGCCAAATTTGATCGAATCGGTCTCAAATTTTCAGGATCATCTCCTTTTCTTATGTACTTTCGAGGAAAAATCGGTATTAAAATCGGTGATCTGTGATCGACCTCTGGACACTTTCGTCGAAAAGTAATGGATCTGCCCATATATACTTATAATAATAACGATAGGAATTAAATAATTAAATAAAAATAATAAAATAAATTATATTTTTGTTTTTATTTATTAAAAGTCATGTTATAATAATAACATTTATCTATAGTACAAAATTAATTTCAATTTGTAAAATATCATAAGGAATACAAAAGTTGTCTTAATTTATTTCGAATGTGTTGCGTCTTGTATTGATGATGGCAGAGTTCGATGACAATCTGCAGAAAAAAAAAAAAAAATATTAAAATTAATATTATGAAAATCAATTTATTTTGATTTAGTTTTATTAATGATAAACTATAAATATGCATATTTATCTAATTCTATATTTCTTTGTTTGTTTCAGGTGAGTGCAACTTGATCATCTATTTGCTATCAAGAAAAAAATGAATTATAATTTTTATTACAATTTAGTACCCTATCTAATTATAATTTTTTATTATATATTACCCTTGTATTTTATAATTTGAATGTATAGATATTAAATAAATACTATTTGTAAAAATAAACCCCCCCTTTCATTTCAAAATTCCATTCCTATAAGAAATCCATTGAATGCTCCACTCCTTCCCCTACTCCGCCGGACGCCTGGCAGCGGAGTCGTTCGGCCTGGAGGAGAGGTGCCCCCTCCATGGGGAGAGCTCTCCCGAGGGACTCATCTCCTCGCCGGGACTCGGACGGCTCCGCTGATTTTCGGCTGGCCACTTGGAGGGAGACTCGGCTATATAAGTCGTGTTTTGCGCTGGGTGGTTGGTTGGGGATGGTGGACGGTCAAATCACACTTCTATCCAAGATTCTTGTATATTATGTTGTAATTAGTTTTTTGTATATATATATATATATATACTATAGTATTTATAGTCTTGTTAAATTAGACTTTAAATATATATATATATACATATAATTATAATATGTTGACACTTCTATCTATGATTTATAGTATATACTATAGGTTAATTAATACTATAATATACTATATATATGTATATATATATATTACATGTTATGTATATATGGGATAAGCATTATTTTAATTACTCTATATATATACTAGGTGTATCTCTTTATATATTATAGTTGTATATGGTACTATAATATATAAGGAAGAATGAAATTTTGACATCAGATGATTTTAATATAGGGTTGTATCATCTATAATGAATTTCATCAAATAAATTAAAAATAAAATTTATGTTTTCAGCCTGTTATTAATTCTGAATATGTCTTCTAGTGATGATAAATATATTTAAATCTAGAGTTAGTTCAAATCATTGATCTATTATAATTTAATTAAATAGATCGATGATGAATATGTACTACAGCTACCCATCATTATTTGAAGAAATTTTCAAAATCGGGAACTAAAACTTTATTATGAAATTTTTTAATTAATTTTCTAATTTCATTATTTGTTTAGTACATAGTCTATAAGCCTGGTATACAAAGCCTGATCAATTTGTCTATTTATTTTACTGGCTCAATATAATAAATATAATGTACTTTATTTGTGTTATGATTGGAATGTATTATTGTTAAAATGGTAAAATATCATATTTGTATTTTATAGTTATTCTAAGATATTTTTATATACTAATTTATTTCATTTCGAAAACATCCCCTAAGCTTATTACTATTATTTTATTTATTAAAGAACTTTTTTTTGTATCTCTTATCTTTTTTAAATCATCGACTGATATACTACCAACATAGTGATGAATGGATTACTTAAATAATATTTTTCTGTTACTATTATTTATTGTTTTGTGAATGTAAATCTATTTTTTAATTAAGCTTATTTAATGTAGTAACTGAATTTTTCTAATCTATGTTTATCTAGTAGTTTATAATAGTGACTCGTGATTAAAGTGTATGACCATTTTATAGTAGGCATAATATGAATGATTATTTTAATTTTGTAATTTTTGTAAGATTAAAGTCTCTTTCAAATAAATAAAAAATATAAAAATCGAAATATTATTATTATTCTTAATTTCCTTTTACTAACTATTTAAGATTAAGTCATATTTATTTATTTCCTTTATCCATTTATTCTACAATTACCTAAGTAAAAAATAAAATACACACCTAAAACACACACTATGAGATAGTACCTATATATTGTAAGATTAGTTATTTTTTGTTATCAAATAAATAATAAGATTTTATTTCAAACTCAAGAATTTTTTTTTTAATTTTTAGAAAGAAATTTGCAAATGAAGTATATTTTCAAAGTACATTATTTGTTTTCCTAAATTTTCTAAAAAGTTAAAACGATTTTTATTAATTTTTTAAAAATTTGAGAGACCTTAAAGCAGTGTTCTTCAAGCTATGTTCCTCGGAACCGTACGGTTCCACTGAAACGCTTTAGAGGTTCCGCGATTCAATGCTTAAAATTCGATGTATAATACAAATACTTTATTTTTTATTAATAAAGTTGTTGTAGGGAAATAAGGACAATAGCTTATGGAAATAATTTTTATTTTTTGCCAACGTTTCGTCAACTTTATTGACTTCCTCAGGCCTCAAACATATTAACTTCTTTGCATAGTTTCAATTTGATGGATATTTCCAATCTGTTTGATGACTCTGGCCTGATATGTTTGTTAAGAAGGAATTTTGATAAAATGACAAATATGCAAGGAAGTTAATTTATTTGAGCCCTGAGGAAGTCAACAAAGTTAACGAAACGTTGGCAAAAAATAAAAATTATTTCCATAAGCTATTGTCCTTATTTCCCTACAACAACTTTATTAATTTAATCGATGGACATAAATAATCAAAATAATTTATATTTTATATGGAATATTTAGCTTTCTATTTGAATAAAGTTTTTATAACAAAGGCAGGAACGCACCTTGTTCATAATATGTAATATTATGGAATACGACACCCCCCCCCTTACTAAAATCAAATCTGCATGTGGTACTAACGAAGGGTTACATAAAAAAATTACCTCAAAAATGGGTTCCGCGGGATGACAAAAGTTGAAGAACACTGCCTTAAAACAAAAACATTTATAAAAAATGTTCTTAAAACTTACTTATGTAAAAATTATTTTGAGAAATATAAAAAAGTACCGGAAAAAGAATAAAGTACTCAAAAAAGGCTTTTTTCACAAAAGAACGAATCTTCATTATAGAATCGAATTATTTAAGATAAAATGAATTTCATGACGATTAATGTCTAAAATCCTTTCTGTAATAGTAATCGTGTCTTGTTAGGGACCCTATAATCTATTTAATTTGAAAGCTTATAATAGGAAAATAAGAACAAGTTTTTATGTGTAACTTTTTTATTTATCAGGCAACGTTTCGTCGACTTTGACGACTTCTTCAGGGCTTCTACATTATTAATATCAAGTTACAAAAATACAATTACAATTCCCGAACAAACATGTATTAATAGTTTACCTACCAAATAGTCATGTCACACATTCGTCTAAATTTTCTTATTATCTTCGTTACCATTGAAGGACATCAGAACACAAATTTCAAAAAATATTTGACACAACAAAAAAACAATTTTTCTTTCATTTCTTTTTATATTAACAATTTCATTAGATACAAAACAGAAATAACATATAGAATAAGGCAACCCTGTTTTTGAACCAGAATAGAATATTTTTTTTTTGTTCCTTACATAAAGAAATCTCAAATTTAAATAACACTCAAATTATACTACCTTGCATTTACAAAGAGAAATAAAGAGGTTGTCCTCGGCTTGATGCAAATAAACATACACACATATATATCGAGATGATATATCTGTATATATATTATTTATTTGTTTGAGACTATAGTTTCGAAGACTTGGTCTTCATCATCAGTCTTTTTTAATTATAAATGTTGTTTTTCATGGAGTCAATATCAAATGGACAGGTCGACCACCAGTGATGAAGGAACACCAAGTTTTCAATATCCATATGATATTGACTCCACGAAAAACATTTATAATTGAAGAAAGACTGATGATGAAGACCAAGTCTTCGAAACTATAGTCTCAAACAAATAAAATTTATATATATATACAGATATATCATCTCGATATATATGTGTGTATGTTTATTTGCATCAAGCAGAGGAACAACCTCTTTGTTTCTCTTTGTGAATCAACAACTCTGCTACTCTCAGCAAAAGAAAAACTTTTCAATTATCTTGCATTTGTTTAATTTATTAAATAAATAAAATTATGTGCAAATTTTTTTTGAAATTTGTGTTCCTGATGGTCTTCAAATGGTAACGAAGATAACAAGAAAATTTAGACGAATGTGTGGCATGACTATTTGGTGGGTAAACTATTAATACATGTTTGTTCGGGAATTGTAATTGTATTTTTGTAACTTGATATTAATAATGTTCTTATAATTGTAGAAGCCCTGAAGAAGTGGTCAAAGTCGAGGAAACGTTGGCTGATAGATAAAAAAGTTACACAAAAAACTTGTCCTTATTATCCTATTATAAATTTTCAAATTAATACAAATTATGGACAGAAATGATAATAATAAGATATTTAATGTAAAAACTAAAAAGCAGATTTAAAGTGCTAATGTGATTTTGAACGTACATTACGTGTATAAAATAAAAGTACCTGTAGGCACCGAGCGATGCTCGGTAACTTCTTCTTTCAGTTAAAAGCTTTATTTTAATATTATTTTTAATTTAAAATTCTTATAAAAAGGTCGATTTTTATTTGAGAGCCATTTTCAAATTAAAAAAATACAAATATATATAATGTATTCGACCACTGTACGACCCTGCTCGATCCCACCCCCGAAACCTCGCCCTACCCCTGGATCTCCCACCACTGATGCACCCCACCTTCTGCACCACCACATCCAAGATCGCTTTCACATCCTCAAAACTTGTTAATAGAGTTTGTTTCATCAACATCGTTAGAGCAGTTTAAAAAAAAAAAAATACAAATATATATATATATATATATATATACCTACCTGGAAGACCGAGTTTCGTTCGGGTTTAGTTATTGCTTAATTGAACAGCCAATTATTTTGTTTTGATTCAACCACATGATTCATTTTTATTCATCCAATTAATAATCCAATAAAACCTATCAAAATGTGTTATTTTTCAGAAAATTGAGACCTGGTTATGCAAAAGATATTTTTAAATAAATTCTTGATTATTTTTTATTCTATTAAATAAATAAGGTTCTTTATAAAAACAATTATAAAACGTTTATTAATAATTCTAACGTTTAGGGATAACAACACACCACAATCACAATAGTTCTTCAAGGCCTTTGAGAACAATGAATTAAGCCAAACCATTGTCTGCCTGGGTACAAAAGTAAAAGAGTAACCTTTTTTAAAACCCTAAGAATGCAATTTGTCTACCTGAGAATAATTAATTTGATTACGAAAAAAACCATCAAAAACAATTTTGTCGAAGATGAGACCGTGACAGATCGAATTGTCACCCCAAAAACCCCCTAACCCGTTAATTTCATCAAAATCGTTAGAGCCGTTTTCAAAATAGAACTAAGATACAAATATACATATATATACAAACAATGTTTGCTAGTTTAATAAGAGTAGATAAAATAAAAAAACTCTGCTGTGATTTTCAATAAATAAATATTCAATTCCATTATAATGACAGTCTAGCCTAGAAAGGTACTTGGTTATTATTATTAGCACCAACTGTAAATAACAATTCCGTTTTTCTATAATTCTATATAAAATAGTTGAATATTTTCATTTGAGTGGACATTCTGTCACAGTTAACTAGCAAGTAGTTAATTCTCAAACCCAAATACATAGAGTCTAGTCTATTATCTATGCTCGGGAAACAAATCACTTATGATTTGTGTATTGTATCATATAGAGTAAATTAATTCCAGCTAGTGAAATAAATAAGTAAATGTCGGTTGGCACATTTGAATTTCCCATTAACATGCAACACCCAAGAAGTTGGGATTTTGTATGCGAAACTAATTAAATGAAAACGAGAGGAAAGTTACTCACGGGTAGCCAGTTCAGATTCTCATAAAATATTATTTTTATGAGGAGGTGAGAGAGAATATGTTTATTATCGATCATAAAAAATGCAACATTTTGTAAATCAACTATTTAGTAAGGAAATGTAAAAAAAAAACAAGGGGGTGTGTGGCGGTGTGCCACGCGCCTTTCACTTATCTACACCTTTTTTTTTGTTTTATCAATATTTTCAATTTTTCAAATGAAAAAATCATAAATTCACTATTGTTTAGATTAGTGTTTCTCCAACTTGTTTGAAGTAGAGTTCACTTTTATAAGTCAGAACACTTCTGCAGACCACCTTACTCTTGTTCGCTACCAAAGTATATTTATCATTTTTACTTTACCATACAGGGTATGGTCAAGTATTATAATCATGCATGAAAAAGTGGTTTTTTTTCCTTCTTTTTTTCGAAATATTTCAAAAACAGCTGAAACTATTTTGATTAAAAAAATTAAGCGAAACCATGGCATTTCGGTCTACAAAAAAGCTCAAATAAGCGAACATCGAAAAAATTATGTTTTTTGAGATAATAATTGTTTTGTTAAAATGTCTGTTAGTCTGTCTATTAGTCTGTGCGTTACCAAATTTTTGTGGATGAGCTAGCTCAAACTAGTGTGAATATCGAAACCAAATTTCACACGTAGTTTTGGTCCATTGATTTTTCGTTTATTGGGCCACCCAGGTGGGGGCCTCCACTAACAAGAAATATTTACATAATCAGGTGAATTTAATTACAGGATTATTTACATAATTATAGGAATATTAACATAATATATTTACAAAAAAAAATTCTTTTTTCTTTTTTTCTTTTTTATATACAATTTCTATCGCATGGCGATTTCCCTATAAGTTCTCCTGTTGAAGCTGTAAAAATTCATTAATGAACCCCTCATCGCCCTGAAGGTCATATCGTATAAAGTTCTCTGAGAAATTCCCAGGGCGACAAGGGGAGGCACCGCTTTATGCCACCACACTCCCTTCCACGAGAGTGTGATGGCTTCAACTCTCACAGAACCCGAGCCCACCCCAAACCTTGCCGCAATGTTGCTCACCAGACTGGAGTTGCCCTTATAATAATTGATTTTGTTTCTGTGGGCAAGCCCCAGTCCGAGGACCACTGACACTATCTGAACATCCAGAACCCACACCGTCCCCGACCCGTCCTTTGCCACGATGTCTGGCTTCCTGTTCCCGGCCGAGCTCTGATATAAATATTCGAGCTCGACCCGCATTCCCTTTTAATTAGTTCATCAGCCAGACGTCTCACCACCGCATCATGCCTCATGAGCCTTCCATCGTGCGTCCTCCCACACGACTGGAGAATATGCCCTGTCGTCTCAGTTTTTCTACACCCGGCCCTACACATGGGTGGACCCTCCGGCCGCCTTCCCCTACTTGTTCTAACGGCCGAAGGAAGAGACCCCGACCTAAGTCTACATAGTTCAATAAAGATATTGTTCTTAATCGGGTCCGGGTGCATCATAAAATTATATGAGGGCTTTGCCCCCGAGCACATCTCCAGATCCCTCCAGTCGACGCTGCTATGTAAGTTCTCGCGCCAGTACTCACCAACCCCCTCCACCCCGCCGAACTTACGGAGGACCCGTTCTGCCCATGCCAATCTCCTGGTGCACGTGTGAGACTCAGCTGCCACCCTGGATTAAGAGCTGATTAGATTTTGGTGCATATCGACCCAAAATCAAGGTGGGTGGAGGGGGGTTAAAAATTAAAAATCTAGGCTATTCGAGCAAACTCAACCAAATTTTGTTTAGTCTAAAAATGCAAAAACTAACCGTCTAAAATGGGGGGGGGGTATAGGATCAAAAAATGAAAATATAGGCTCTTGTAACAAACTCACCTAAATTTTGTATACATAATCAGTGGGCCCCCAGGAGTCTAAAAATTCAAAAACTAACCCCCCCCCCTACATGATTATAAATAATTTTATTAAATATAAGTGAGTGGCCAGGTTGTATGGTAAAGTCAAGTGGATGGCCACATCAGAAGACGTCAGCTTATTTTTATAATATTTAAATAACAGTATTGGGACTTCACAAACCTAACAAAAAAGATAATAAGTAAAAATATATTTTTCTAGGTGGGTTTCACAAATAAAACAAATATATGTTTTGAGTTTTTATCTCGATATATACTTCGGGTTATGAGCCCATCATCAGGAGTTACAAAAGAAAACTTTAAAGATTACTAACAAAAAGGTCTAATACCTATGAAAAAAATGGGACCAATCGGAAGCTAGACTGGACCCAATGCAAATTTTTTTTTCAAAATCGGTTCACAATTGGCTGAGATATGAGGTGACATAGGCACAAAAAAAAATTCAGTCAAATAGAGAACCTCCTCCTTTTTTGAAATCGGTTAAAAATAAATGAATGAATATATTAAGTATATTTACAAAAACATCGAATCGATCTATTTTCATAATAATAATAATCGGAATTGGAAATAAATAATTTTTTAAATAACTATTATACTAAGAAGAAATAATTTCCTGCCGAGGAGAGAGCATCCAGCCATTATTCTTATATGAGCATTAATTCGAACATCTAAATCTGAGCTCCAGGGAAGAAATTGAATGATTTTTCTCCTTCTTTAATATTATTCGTCGTCTCAAAATTGATGCCTGAGGATCATTTATTTATTAAAAATTGATCAATTTCGGCCTCCCATTGGTGACACAACTCTAGAAGAAAGAAACAAGAAAAAGACGAGATTGTCCTTGTATACCTAAATCTTCCGGCCTCCGGTTGTAGCACACGTAACTATCATATCAACCAGCGTGCGGAAAAGGCCAGAATGGACCTGATGTTCTATATAAACCATCAATAGATAACCAATCTTAAACATTTAAAAATCTCATATAAATATTCTTTTTATTTTATTCAATCATAAATTTTCAAATCACTTCTAAAATCGTTATAATAAATTATAAATTTAAAAAATGAAAAATGGCCTTTTCATCCCACTCACTAACAATAACATTAATATAAAAGAACCATCCCTGATTTCACGCCCACCCGTCTCCCACGAAACCTTCACAAATTCACTTTCATCATCATCATCATCGAGTATACAGTCCTAAGACTGGTTTGATGCAACAATCCGTCTCCACTCGACTCTGTCCTCCGCCAGCTGTTTGACCTCTCTAAATGTCTGGCATCCCATATCCCCAATTATTTGGTTGAAATATTCTAATCTGGGTCTTCCCCTTCCCCTTTTCTTTCCCACCTCCCCTCCAAGATATCCCTAAGCAGTCCCCCATGTCTCAGTGTGTGCCCCATCATCTGACCTCTTCTCTTCTTCAGACTCTTCCACAAGGTTCTTTTTTCTCCGATTCTTCCAAGAACTTCTTCATTTGTAATTTTATCCATCCATTTGATATTCACCATTCTTCTGTAGCACCACATTTCGAAAGCCTCTAATCTCTTTCTCTCCGCTTTTCTAATTGTCCAGGTTTCACACCCGTACATGGCTATGCTCCATACATATGTCTTCAATAGCAACTTCCTGTTTTCTAAGCTGATTGAGGAGGAGCATAGTAGTTTTTGTTTTGAATTAAACCCCAAATTCACTTTAATCTCTTTGAAATATAAATTTTTTAATGACCTCTATACTAAGCTTTTTGATTAAAGTATTAGGCTCGCAAGGAGCTAAAAATTATTAAATGGGGGTGTAATTTTACTGAATTTATTTGTATACTTTCCCAAAATTTGAGAAAGATATATAGAAAGCGAAGGACCAGGTTTATTATCAATTGTTTAGCTTAACAGCGAGGTTGTAAAGCTCGCCGCGAATAGTTTGTAAATCTATTCTATTCTATTAAACAATCAATATTAAATATATCTTCGATAAGGACGCTAAGTTCTTTAATATATATATAACTGTTCGAACTCTTAAGCCCAAAATTAGTATATCTAAGGATGGATGTCTAGGAATGGAATGAAAGATAAAGTTTTCTTTAACAAAAACTTATATATCTAATTTAAAAAAAATGAGTTGTAAAACAAAGAGAAAATGAACTTAAGAAATAAGTTAAAATTGTACATATATATATATATACAATTTATAAGCATATACTTAAATTTTAGACATATAATATATGTCTAATTACAAATGAGGATGTTTTCCGTCCATGTTAGACGACGGTCTAATATGGGACCACCCCTAAAGTACCCTCTTTCCAATATAAAAAGAATCATCGAAATCGGTTCATAAACAAAGAAGTTATGCCTAAACAAACATAGCAAAAAAGATCCAATACCAATGAAAAAAAAACGGGACCAATCGGAACCTAGACTGAACCCAATGCAAAAAAAATCATCAATGTATGCTCAAGTAAAAATCATCAATGTATGCTCAAGTAAAAATATTAATAATAGAAGAGGATACAATGCTATGCTATGCCTCTTTCAGAATAGTAGTTATTTGCACATTAATACTTGAGTGCGGAATATCTTAAAGAGATTTTTTTTCATTATTATAATTTATTTATTAATTAAATTTTTTTTGTAATTTCACAAGGTCTACAAGAAACCAACAGATGGGAAAATTTTCATTAAAGTCCCGTTACTCTTAGGGCCCTTAAAATTTATTAGTCATATTCAAATCGTGAACTGAGATTAACTACAAAGATATAATGAAGTGAATTCTTAAGATCCAAAGACCAAAAAAAAAAATAATATTAATATTTCATAGTAAAGGTGAGAAGTAAAATGAAGTCTGGACAATTGAGGCAAAAGTATTTCGTTTGTTGATTGAGAAGGCAATCAAACGAGGAATCCGTCCACCGTAACTGACAGCAAGATTAAAATGTCATAAAATACCGGAGAGTTTATCGAGTGGATAATGAAATTGCATTTTACAAAAATAACGAGATAGTTAATTTTTTTATTTTATAACGAATAAATTAAAATGATTTTAAATGCAGATTTCATTAAATAATAATAATAATAATCATTACTTTATTTAAAAAAATATATATACGTATAGGTATATAAAATATTAAAATATCAATTGATCAATAAAATAATATCAATGGTTAAGTTAGCATTTAAAGCTTCAGAAATTGAAGACGATAAATTACGATAATAAAGAAAAAATATCATTTTAAAGAGGCTTCACTCATAATATGTTTAGGGTTTTCCCCTAGACGGGTAGCCGATCAAGGCTGAAGAGTCACATCTGACATTTCCCTATTAGTCGCCTCTTACGACAAGAAGGGAGTACTGCGGGTCTATTCTACGCCCAACCCGCAGGGCTAAGTATTGAATTTGATATGATATGAATATTGAACCGCAGAAAAATAAATCGCATATATATATACTATATATATTTGTCTATATTAATTTGCCGCAACGCTGACGTAATGCTGCCGAGAGAGAGCGCCATCGGTATATTTGCGGCAAATTTGAAATATAATCGTAATTTGGACTCAAATTTCGAAATGAAAGACTCCAATTGATTTTAAATTAAGAAACATTAAATATATTGATAATTATTACCCCCACCTTCACTAGTCAAAAATTAAATATTCAATTCGCTTTTCTTTGGGCACAGAAAAAGAAATCAATCACATCTTATTTGATTTATATTTTATATATTATTTATTTATTTTTTAATAATTTGCCACTTTTTTATAATTTTTTAAAAATCTAAATTTTGTTATTCTTATTTTTTAGATTTTTACAAAATTCAACGACTTAAGAAACACATGCTCATATGAGTTTCTCATTGCAATACTGGAGCAGCCTGTCATACAAACAACACCTGATCTCTTTTAAATATTTGGAGCCTTATATCGATTATCGATCCCAAATTTTAAAAAAATGATATAATATAATTCTCCTCCTCACACGATACCACTTATTTAAATAAATCTATTTCCACACAAAAAATATCACAATGCTGTAGATTATAGAAAAAAATACTTCCAGATTCATATCTAGAGCCTCATTTCTGTAGCTGTGTCAGGACGAAAATGAGGCGAAACTTTTAAGAGACTATGTATTTTCGGGAGTTTACAGGTATACATTTGGAGTGTGGTTTTTTAAGATGGAATAAAATTTTTGGACCGAGACGCCGCCCGCCAGGGCACTTCAGCTCGGAGGGCCGAGCTTCGAGGGCGTGCCAAAGGCACGCACGAAAAGCTCGTATAAAGAGACTCATTTATACAGGGTGATTCACGGTCGGTGGCACGTTAGACGTTTATGGAAAACGGAACTCAGGATTTTTCTGAAAATTTAGCACCTTAAATTTTCTTACCTGTTCTAACGATCTAAAATATTTTCAGCATTGCGACGTTTCGGCTTCCATCGAAAAGTCGTAGCAACTTTATTTTTTTAAATAGAACACCCCGTATATCAACACGTTTTTAGAACCGCTCTTTTATTAAAATACTTTTTTGTTAATATTGTCCTATACCTATCTCTATCGGTTTTTGAGATAAAAAATAATTTATGTTAAATTTGGTCCAAAACATGGCCCTAATTAAACTTAAATAAATTAGTGCTCTCAATTCATGAAAAGTTGATATTTTGGTGGTAGTTTAGACAGACCCGAAGTATTTAATTTACGTCGAGAAATCGACTCCATATTATACAGGGCGTGCTAAGATTACTATTATTACCGTTATTCATAAAAGGAGTCAAAAGTTCATTTTTTCAAATAAGACCCCCTGTATATTACTTAATAAATTTAAAGACGAAGAAAAATGCTTTAAGACGATATATCATGTCACTATACCTAAAACATCAAGTTTACTTAATAATGCCGCATTTTCGTGAAAAATTACTTTTTAATGAATTTAATTTTAACTAACCATGGAAATATCAAGCTTATGACAGTTTGTTGACTATTTCTAAGTAGCTTATAAACAGTTTATTGACGATGTTCAAAAAAATCTCCCAAAATGATCGCAAATATTGATTATTCAAAGGATGTTCTTATGAAATTATTTACTTTGTACTATAAGAAAGTTTGAATAATCAATATTTGCGATCATTTGGAAGATTTTTTGAACATCGTTAATAAACTGTTTATAAGTTACTTATAAATAATCAACAAACTGTCATAAGCTGGTATTTCCATAGTTAATTAAAATTAAATTCATTAAAAAGTATTTTTTCATGAAAAAGCGGCTTTATTAAGTAAACTTGATATTTTAGGTATAGGATACATCCACCCGTGCCCTCCAACCCTGCGCACCCACACCCCCGCCTAGCTCCCTGGACCCCACCCCCGCTATGCCCCCGGGATTCACCCCGCACCACCCCCTTCACCGCCTCCCTACTCCGCCTCACTCCTCACCCCACCCCCATTCCACCGCCGCACCCAGTTTTTGCATTTCTAGCCTTCTAGTGGCCCACACATTATGTATACAAAATTTGGTTGAGTTTGACCCAAGAGAAAGAATTTTCATTTTTTGACCCCCCCCCCCCACATTTTGGGTGGTTAGCTTTTGCATTTATAGCTCTCTAGAGGCCCAGAGATTGTGTATACAAAATTTGGTTGAGTTTGCTCCAAGGGCAAGAATTTATATTTTTTCACCCCCCCCCCCTTTTAGGTGGGTTTTTTAAATAAAAGTTGTCAGAAATCACATACCCTACAACTTTGTGTTTTATAAAATTTGCCGTAGGGTTAATAGTTTAGGAGTTATTTGATAATTTTCATTCGTGCGCCCCCCCCCCCTCCAAACCCCCTTCTGAGGTCAAAATATCAACACATTATATAGCTAAAAACGTAAGTTAGAAGACATCTGATGTAAATATGAAATTCCATAATAATCCCTTCAGCCGTTTTTACGTGAATCGTGAGCAGATTTTCGGAAACGACGGAAACAGACATACATACATACAGACATACAGACAGACAGACAGACAGACAGGAACTTTGTTGAGGGTGTTTTCGTTCATAACTTTGCTTGAAACGTGTGCAACCAAAATTTGGCCTGATTTGGAGCAATGTACAGACAAAACCTTAATTTGATATATATATAGATTAAAATAGACTTGAACCAACTAAATATATATGTTTATTTGTATAAATCAGAAAACATACTTGTTTAAAAAAAATTTCCAATCTTAATATCAAAATAAATAGCGTATTTGATGTCTCTAAATAATTTTATATTAGAATTGATAAAAATATCTTGGGAATTCATAGCTTATCTTTCTAAAAAAATCAAGGATTCAGTCCAGAGGGGGGACCCTTTTCCAGATTTTTTTGAGGTTGAAAAAATTTAAATTTTTCGCTTAATATCAAAATAAATAGAGTATTTGTTCTTTCTAAATAATTTTATATTAGAATTGATAAAATATCTTGGGAATTCTTAGTTTATTTTTCTAAAAAAAATCCAGGATTGAGACCACAGGGGGGGGGGGGGGGGGGGGGGGGGCTTTGCATTCATTCCAGAATTTTTCGAAGGTGAAAAGGTTAAATCTTTTCGCTTAATATGAGAGAGTAATATTGTTTAACAAAATTAAAATAAATAAATAAATATTTTTAGGGTTATTTGGAATAATATACTTATCAGAGCAGAAGGTGGGCATTGGACACGACTCAACCGCTCGAATGTCTATCACTGAATGACACCCTCATTGAATTCCTCTTAAAAATTAAAAAAAATTATAAGAATCTACAATGTTCAATCCCAAAACATCGGCACGTGCTTTGGGCATTGCTATACAGAGTTTTCTATTTGCGGAAGTATCAACACAAACGTAATAAAAATTTTATTGTGCTAATTGCGATTGATTAATATATTGCTTGGAAAAAAAACTCAACAAGTTTATTCAATCTGTCAAGAAATGCAGATTGTGTAATATACCTTTCATTTTTATTTTCCTATGTTCGTTTTAAATTCCCTTTCATCTGATGGGATTGAGGTTAACCTAACCGAATTGCAAACCGAAAATTTCCCAGTTAATTAATTAGTCCATTAATTCCGAAGTGCCACTAGGCAGGAATTATGGTACATCCTTAATTTATCGGATTAGCTATATAAATCACTGATGTGAAATTCCATCGGGAGACGGGAAACTATTATTGTCAGGTTACAATGGCATTCCGATCCACCAACACAACCACGCCGTGCATGCATAGATTAGCCGATTCTGATTCGCCTTGAAGATGAAAACGAGCAGAAAAATTACAACCAGAGGTTTAAGTACAAAGTATTTTAATAATATTCCTTTTAAATTAACTCCTAGTAGAGTAATTAAAAAACTATAATATGTACCTGTAAGGAACAGGCGTGTACCGGAAAGAGAGGGACAAGAATTACTTATTTGAAAAAAAATTAAATTTTTATAAAAATAATAAACTATTAATTAAAACAGGAATAGGAGGGAATTGGACAATAAATAAAAAAACAGAGTTTTTTATTAAATGGGCCAGACGTTTCGTCGATTTATTTCGACTTCCTCAGTGGCCCATTTTATCACTCTTTGTCAAAAGATAATTCCATTATGCGACGATATATCTTTAATCTATATATATATATATAAAATTAAGATTTTGCCTGTACATTGCTCCAAATCACGCCAAATTTTGGTTGCACACGTTTCAAGCAAAGTTATGAACTAAAACACCCTCAATAAAATTCCTGTCTGTATGTATATCTGTCTGTTTCAGTGGTTTCCGAAAAAGTTGCTCGCGATTCACGTAAAAACGGCTAAAGGGATTATTATGAAATTTCATATTTACATCAGATGTCTTCTAACTTACGTTTTTAGCTATATAACGTTTTTATATTTTGACCCCAGGAGGGGTTTGGGGGGGGGGCACACGAATGAAAATTATCAAATAACTCCTAAACTATTAACCCTACGGCAAATTTTATAATAAACAAAGTTGTAGGGGATGTGATTTCTGACAACTTTTGTTTAAAAAATTTTAAAAAAGGAGTTGAGAACGGGTGTATGGTGCAGGGGTTAGTGGGTTAGGGTGCGGAATGGAGTGTTGGGGTGGTGGGGGTGGGAGCGGAGGTTGGACATGGTTCGGGGGGTGGGGGTGCTGGGTGGGTTTTCGGGGGGGGTGGGTGGGAGTGGGGGGTGATGGTGGGGTCCGAGGGCTGGGGGTCCTGGGAGCCGCCGAAGGCGGGCCTTGCAACTAGTCTTTTTTTATTATTACTTCAATACATTATCGGCCTCAATTATTAAATAATCTTGAACCTTTTTTCTCCTTTCAACAATTTGTCTGCTTAAAAATAAAAACAACATAAAGGATTTTTATAGGGTCATTTAATAAAAACTGTTTTTATTTATTGTCCAATTCCCTGCTATTCCTGTTTTAATTAATACTTATTATGGATGGGAGTGATTTACCGTTATATAATAAACTATTTCTATTTGAAGATGAAAACTATCAGAAAAATTACAACCCAAGATTTAAGTACAAAGTAGGTATACCGTATATTAATAATATTCCTTTTAAATTACCTCCTAGTAAAAGTAATTAAAAAAAACTAGGAAGAATATTTGAAAAAAAAATAATATTTCGATTTGAAGATGAAAACTAGGAAAAAAATTAGAGTCAGAGATTTTAAGTACTAAATTATTTAAATAATATTCCTTTTAATTTACCTCCTAGTAGGGTAATTAAAAAACTTTGAGGAAAATACATGTAACCGAAATTTTTTCATGGAGGTGCCGGGGGTCAACAATTTGTGGGGGGTTTTTTGAAAAAAAAAATAATGATGAATAAAATTGAATAAATTAATAAATAAAAGTCAGAACTACTATGACAAAAAAGCCGTAGTTTGAGAAGAATGCTAAGTGTTTAAACCTAAAATTTGTAAAATTCAAATTTACTTTATTTTACTTAATTTTCTCAATTCACATTTCGAAATAGAAAAATATATTAAACTTTATCTATATCAAACCACATAGTATTATATCTCTTGAAACTCTGTAGAATAGGTTGACATATTACTTAAAATAGACATGGAGCTAGGGTCTATAACACCAAGCTTCAGCCTCCTATATATAACTGTACCGAATTTCGTTTCCCTGATTGATTCGGTCCCTTTTTTGAAGTTATACTTCTTTTGGCGCGTTTGGATGAGATTGAATTTGTGATCTGCGCGCGCAGATGTCCCAAAAATTAACATGATGAAGTTGGCTACAGAATAAAATAAATAATATATTCCTATAAATGACTGCAAGGAATCTAACAAAACGTGTTGTTATTTTCAAATTCCATAAGCCAGTTGATGTGGATGTGAAATATATTATTTATATTAATAATCAATTCTTAATAATTATATATTATATTTTTAAATAATATATATATTTATTGTCAGTTACAAAAACTGTGTAAAAACTTTGAGTGTTTTCAAATATTAGAGGTTAATTCTGTCGTCGCCTAGTAAGTAGAATTTAGTGTAGCTGAGTGTATAATGGAAGATGGCAAAAAATTGTTTTGATACCAGTTTATATTTCTCCAAATCAAAAAATTGAAGACATTGTATATTTCTTGAAACGGGCGCTATTTCCATATACAACAATTGGAGCAGAATATATGGGTGGAGATGAAGACAAGTTACCCATGATTTTAAGTGGAGACTTTAATGTCAACTTTAGCTTGGAAACTTCTGGTCCGCTTATTAACTTTTTAGGTGACGATTTACATCTATTAATTAATAATAACCTTACAGTTCCTACAACACGGCATGGCACCACTATTGATGCTGTGTTTACAAGATACTTATCTAACGTTTCAACAAGACCATTTATATCATATTTTAGCTACCACAAACCTCTTGTCACTCACCTGCCTATTCAATTATTACCAGAAGAACCTATGGATATAGCTTAGAATATTTTAAATATTTAAAAAATATATTTGACTCGTTCACATGATAATTAATGATTGTTTATTTTGACTGTATAGCTATTTTTACTGAAATAAAACCTTTTTGATTAATTTTAATATTTTTCTTCGATCTTTACTGCAGTTTTGTTTTTTGAAATTTTTTTTCAGACGCCAAAGAAGTATAACTTCTAACGCGTGTACATAAGTACACAACACACTTTTTTTCTAATTTTAAATCAATGCAGAAACAATAAATTGCTATTACATTTAATCAAATGAATACTCATTTAATTTGCCAGAAAAGGAAAAAAACGTTTAAATTCGGAGCTTCTGGATTTAATTTAATAGAGCCGAACCTAAATGACAATTGCCGGGGCCATTATAAAATTATACGATTATCTTAATTAAAATTTATATCCGATTGCCGGTTGTCGAATATTTTGGTCATCGAAGGCCGGTCGTTTGTTGTTTGTCGGTCGAACAAATCACACAAATTATAAACCCACGCATCCTTTTCAACGATTAATTTATTTTCGGATTCGAGTTACAGAAAAAAGAGCAAAAGCGCTGTTCGTCAGGAACCTCCAGAAACCGGGCTTAAATTTATACAACGATGTATAGGCGAAGGAATATAACATTAGGCTAAAGTGGCTCGACACCCCTAGAAACATAAATAAATTTAATTTTAATAATCCTCATTTATTTTAAACTATTTTTGAATTACATTTTTAGTTTTGTTGTAGATTGTAAGTAAATGAATTGCTAAATACTGTATTTATATGTAAATATATAATATAGATGATTTTTGTTATGACATTACTTGACTTTGTAAGAGTTGGACAAATAAATAAAAGTTATAAAAAATAAACTGGTGTGCCCATCAACATAACTTTCACTATAACCTGGCCCTTTCTTATATTTAATATTGTAATATTTATTAAATAATTTATAATTATTTAATTGAAAAGTTTCATTTTGTAGAGAATATTATATATAGATATGCATATGTAGTAGTAACAATCCGTTTTTTTACTAAGTACTGGTTCTTACTAGTTAAAACGCGTTTTACTGAATACCTTTGTGCCAACTAGAATTTATTGATTTTGGTTGAGTTTGGTCCAAAGGTCTAAAACTCTAGAATCTTCATTTTGGACCTTCCGCCTCATTTTGGGTGTTTATTTTCAAAATTATTTAAACGAAAATCTCAAAAATTACATCCTCTACAACTTTGCTTCTAATGAAGGAATTTTTGACATTTTCGTATAAAAATTTTTGAAAATAAACACCCAAATGAAGCGGAAGGTCAAAAATGAAGATTCTAGACCTTGTACCAAACTAACCAACATCAGTAAATTCTAGTTGCCACAAAGGTATTCACTGAAACGCGTTTTAACTACTAAGAACCCGTTCTTACTAAAGACGGGTTTTTACTGCAACATAGGAACATATATATATATCTGATAATGATGATGTGTAATTGTGTATATGTTTATTTGCATCAAGCAGAGAACAACCTCTATGTTTTACGAACCCCCCCCCCCCCCACACACACCCTCCCTCTCTTAATTTTGGGACCATTAGTAATTAATTATATTTGTTTTTAATTATGAGACTATTTTATAAATATCCACTTTTTTGTTTGAAAATATTCTTACCCCCCCCCCCCCCCACCCTCCCTCTCTTAATTTTGGGACCATTAGTAATTAATTATATTTGTTTTTAATTATGAGACTATTTTATAAATATCCACTTTTTTGTTTGAAAATATTCTTACCCCCCCCCCCCCCACACCCTCCCTCTCTTAATTTTGGGACCATTAGTAATTAATTATATTTGTTTTTAATTATGAGACTATTTTATAAATATCCACTTTTTTGTTTGAAAATATTCTTACCCCCCCCCCCCCACACCCTCCCTCTCTTAATTTTGGGACCATTAGTAATTAATTATATTTGTTTTTAATTATGAGACTATTTTATAAATATCCACTTTTTTGTTTGAAAATATTCTTACCCCCCTCCCCCCCCGCTAATCGCTATCAATTTCAAATAGTGAGTCATTTTCATAAGGTCATATAGGGTGCATATGCTAAATTTTCGTACAAATCGATCAAAGGATCTAAGACTTATATTGATATTTTTTTGAATCCCCTCCTCCCTATTTTGGTTAAGGATAATAATAATAATAATAATAATAATTTTTTCTTTTATTTTTAAATTTAATTTATAAATTTCTATTTCTCTTCAAATTAGGCTTTATTGTGATTGCATACTAATAGATTAATGAAAAAACTATTTTCAAAAAGTTAAGGTGCTGTAATTAATGGAGAGGTATTTCATTATTAGTTTAAATATTTATGTAAAATCTAACTAAAAATAGTCTTAGGTAACCGGTACCACTGTCATTTAATAAAAATAAATAAATAAATATAAAATAAATAAAAAATTATTAATAGACAAAGAGAACAATTTTTCTGAAAAGTGTGAAATTCAATTTAAAATTTGTAAGCAAGATGGTTTTTGAAGAGGTCCGTATAAAGCACCCCCCCACTCACCATGGAGAGGCATACCTTTAGTAAATATGTAGATAAGAAAATATATTTAATAGTGTAAAAAAAGAAGGAAATTGTTGATAACTATTTTAGTAATTACTGAACAGGCCACTGTTGGAGACTTGAGCCCCCTCAGCCTAATCTTGCCACTAGTTCTTTGCTACTATCAATTAGGTTTATAAGTTAATCAGGGCATTCATATTTATTTGGAACACATTATAAAGAATGGAAACAGCTCCTTTAACATAAAATTTCTCATAATTAGGACAGCCGTTTCAATTAAGACAAACTGTGTCTTAATTAACTAAATTCAAAAATATTTTAATTTAAAAAAAATATATAAAATAAATTATGAAAATCTGTCTTTATTTTTGCTTTTCGACCAGCTCGGATTCTAATTAAATTAACCGAAATGAAGATTAATTGGATTTGTTTTGTTTTTTGAGTTTGCAAATTAGTCTCAGATATTTATTTAAATTTATTCGTTTTTATATCTGTCTCAAGAGTATAATAAAAAATAAATAACGATGTCATAAATACAATAAATCTATATGGGTAGACTGGTAAAAATAGTTTGTAAAATTTTATTTATTTATGTTATTCTTTTGATATGGATCAAAATATCAAAATCAAATCAATTAATCTTAATGTGATACAAGAACGTAGAAAGAACTTTTACAAAACATAAATAATTCACAGTTCGGCTTTTAAATTCTCTCTGCATAGAATGTTTGGGCTAATACATTATAGGAGATGATCATCGTTAAGAGATTTTTAATTTTTTTGAACTTGCTCAAAAAGAACTAAAATTAAAAAAGAGAAGGTATTAAAAAAAAGACTTAAAAAATCTCTAAATAATAAACAATACGTAAAATAGATTATAGGTATGGGATTAAAAAAAGAATTTAAAAAATAATAGCATTTAAAAAAAAAAAAATTAAGGAGTCGTCTCCTCCAATTGTACCTTAATTTAAAAGAATTTCTGACTTTTCTCGACCTTTGGATTAAAATCATCTTCAGATCAAAAATGTCTAAATTTGTAATATATCAAATTTGTATATATCTATATATGTTGATGGAGTTGTGGATTCTATTATTAGAAATAATAGTCAGATGACTACACTGAAGATGATTTTAATCAAAGATCGGAACGTTAGTGGGAATTTCTAAATTAAGAAAATAATTGAAGGAGAACAACTTTTCTTTAAATAATTAAAATAAAAAAACATTAATAATAATTATAGTATTTTTTCAACCTCATAGCTAGAAATAAAAACACTGCTAGTAAAATTTTTTAAAACCAGTAAAATAGATTTAACATAACATAATGATTTCGTTTTCATTCTTTTCAAGTCTGTCTTTTAATTTCGTTAATCATTATCATTATTCATTGAATCGTATATATTTCCTAATACGTAACAATCATCCAGATTTTCTTTTGCAAATTTTTTTAACATAATATAATTTAATTTAATAAGAGATGTTAATTTTTTTTAGAATAATATCTAGAGTTAATGACAAGTTACTGAGATGCAAAATTCAATCAAAATATAATCAATGCGGAGGGGGTTTTCTTTGATTTTTTTGCAAATAGGTTGACATGTATTTTATTCATGGGAATGTTTTTAGAGTAATGTGCTTTTCGGGAGGGGGTGCAGGAAGCATTTAATTATTTCTACTTATGGTGGAATGCCGGTAGTATTTATTTGAGCCGAGGAACCCTACCGCAAGTTTCCGGTACTGACAAATTGATGGGACTAACTTGAAAGGGGTTCCCTGGACTACAAAAACAGACGTTCAAACACTGCATGCAGAGATTTTTACAATTTATTTTAGTGGCTCAAGAGAACGTGAAATGACAGAGTCTCCAAAAATAAGTATTTTTTTCAAACACATTCATTTCCCGATGGCCTGAAATAAAATTAAAGAAAAATTTTGGTCAAAACAACACAAACCCGAGCAAACTGTGGGAAATTCAAAGCCTCCTAAAGTTTCACAGATAGGAAACCAATGATGGACAAGTCCCCTCCACCTATGTCTGCAAATAAATGCTTAATTTTTATCTCGAATTATTTTAGAATAAATTTAATGCACTAATTTTGATGAAGAAGAAGCATTCCTATCAAGCGTACACATTTCCATTATAGAGTGAAATTGATTCGACGATTTGCGTTAATTATGAAAAGAAATTAATTATATGATACAGGAATCAGAATCGACTATCATGTGTTGCTAGAAATCATAGCTTATCTATTGCATGCCAATTCTATTAACAAGTCAAATCTTGACATACTCAAAAAAATTATCATCAAAATCGAAAGAGAAATATTAAAAATCATAAAGATGAAACAAAGAGGTTGTCACCCCGCTTGATGCGAAATGAAATTACACACATAATAAAGGTATACGAACTCGGCTTGCCGGCTAGAAGTGTGCTGAAACAAAATTTGTTCTTCACTTTTTCACGCCATATTGACCCCACATGGAAAACAATATTTAAAAATTCAAAAAAAAAAAAAAAAAAATGACTGTTGATGAAGGCAAGGCCAAGTCTATGAAATACATATCAGAAAGGAAAAATTATTTATTTTTGTTCTTATTGCAGATAAGATATTAAAAAATAGAAATCTTTAACAAAACAATCAAGAAATTTACATCGTGTTGTTCTCAACCAAACGGTTTCGGAAGACTTCCCGCCTTTTCAGTGGAAAAAAAGAAAAAGTTGCTACGTTCAAAGATTAAACGTGCAACTTAGATTGTTTCAAGCTAAAAGGATTTGCATTTTTTAATATTACATATGATGTGAAGTACATTTATTTGCATCAATCTGGAGGACGGGAACCTCTTTGCTTCTCTTTGCGATTCAATGGGATGTGGGAACTCTGCCACATCTTGCCAAAATAAAAACTTTTTTTTCAACTAATATTAAAAAAATACTAAAAACGCAACTCACAGAATAAAAAATAAAAAATGAAATTTCATATGCTTAAAAACTTTTCAAAGCGTGAAAAAGTTCACGAATTACAATACGGGTACACAATGTTTAGTCAGAAATTTGAAATTTTTTAAAATTACTCCAAAAAACCTTAAAACTCACGATTCAATGCCAAATGTGTTTTTTTCGAAGGTTTAAAATACTTTCCTATGGTAAAATAAAATTAAAAAAAAAGTTTGTTAACGAATGCAGAAGAACTAAAATTCCCATCGCTTAATCTTTGCTAATTTTAGAAGAACTGGTTTTACAGCCTAGCAAAAAATAAAGTGTTTTTAATAAATAAATGATTCTATCTATGATCTATCTCTCTGCTAGATCAATATACCAATAAATTCCAATCTCTCTTGCTAGTAAAGCTATAAATTCGAATATCAATTTATTTATTAGGAACATTAAAATCTGTAACGTTTAAGGCGTTCATTAATCATCTTCGAGATTGTTAGGATCGATTTCATCAAGGTTTTTGGACCCCCCCTCCCAAAAATAAATAAATAAGCGGTCGGAAACAAGAGAGAGGGGAAGACCGGTAGGCCTAAATAAGGCCCTAGGGGGCAAACACAGATTCTGTCTCTGCGTGGCCTTGCTTAGCTCAAAGAGGTCCGGTCAGGCGAAACGGCCACCTGACCACCGACCACTGACCACCGAACATGATCTCGGGCTCGGCCATTCATCTTTCTGTTTACGTTCGATGTTCGTAAAACGAATAGCCTTGAACGAAATCAGTCCCTTCTTTAAAATCAAAAAGAAAAAATGTATTTAAAATGAAGTAAAAATATTTATTTATTAGATATCTACTCTTATTAAACGAGCAAAAATTCTATAAATATTTATATGAAATTATAAAAATACAAATTTTTTAAAAAACAATATTAAGAAGGTTTATTTTAAATCCATAAAAAATGGATTTTAGGATAAACTTTCCTTCTTATATCAAGAGCCCACGACTGCCAGACCTTCGTTATTTTATAAAAGCTGAAAGTTTTTCTGTGCATGTCCCCTATACAGGTAAGAACGACCAGCGACTATAGAGTTTGGGTTGTGGTTACTTTGGCAGGTAACAGGTAATAAAGGTGTATAAAATAGTACTTTAAATTCGTTAAAGTATAAAGCTCAATTTTTTTATATTTTCTTCGGGATAACTTTGAAATCTCGTCATCCATTGCCGGACACTTATGACAGTTGCTACCCTGACAGACACCCCTAAACTTTAATAAATTATAATTATACTTTCGTTATAATATAAAAGATAAATTTATATTAATTTATTTATTTATTTTCTCCAGATCCAATCTTATAAATAAATTTTATATATGTTCTTGGCGACCTATAAAAAAATGTTACCTGAATAGGCGGACAGTTTTAATGGTTTTTACATAGATTTTTGACATTTCGGTTATTATTGATTAACATGGCATTGGTGAAGACATGGAGGAATCGTCTTAAAATCCTAAAAATAACCATCGATTCTTATCTAATACTAGAGGAATAAC
>JALMQS010000092.1:6188095-6222198 GCA_024734495.1 Forficula auricularia | reverse complement strand
CCTCCTGATGAAGGGTTCATAGCCCGAAATATGTATAGAGATAAATAAAAAAAATCACCATAAAAAATTACAACAATATAAAGCCGTCTAAAGATGTAATACACACTTGTAATGTGGCTGAAAGTGAAATTTTAGAATTTTTGAAAAAACAAACAAACTGTTTAAAACAAATTTAATGACCAAATTAATAATAGTTATCCCACCAAGGAGAATGTTTAAACACAGATTCGAACAGGATAAGGAGTAAATTTACTAAAATGATTTTGATTAGTAATCAATGATTTTATTATAATAATAAAACTTGAGCAAGATGCGAGGTAGGTTTCACAAAAAAAGAAATAAAACAAAATTGAGTTTGAATTCGATATATTTCGGGGTGAGCCCAAACTCAGTTTTCTTTGACTCCTGATGACGGGCTCACCCCCGAAATATATCGAATTCTCAAAACTCAATTTTGTTTTATTTCTTTTTTTGTTAAACCTACATCGCATCTTGCTCAAGTTTTATTATTATATTAAAATGTTTTACCTAGAACCAACATCTATCTCCTTAAAAGTTAATGATTTTATTTATGTATGAACCTTGTATGAACATAATTTAATTTTTTATTATGTTCTAAATTTCTCTAGATAATTATTATTGTTTTTATTATGATATTTAAATATTTTTCATTAATAAATATGAGATTGCGAATTTTTTTCAACTTATTTTAATTACGATTTTTATACTGACAAAATATTTGGTAAAATCAAATGATGAACTTGGTTGAATGTTCCGTCAATTGATTCAAAAAACTGTATTTAAAAGGAATAATTATTTACTTGATTTAGCCTTCGAAATTAAGAAATATTTTGGTAACCTACAATTGATTAAAATAATAAAATATATTGTTGTATATATGGACATGGGAAGGGAGTGTTGCTCGATGCCCGAATTATTGTAAATATGTAATTTAAATAAAACATTTTGTTAAAAAAAAAAAAAAATATTTTGGTATATTAATTTACGATTATTGGAATCCAAAATAAATAATCTAAACCACGATAAATTTATCCCAATGTATAATAATTCCTATAGCGCCCATGCTATTCTCCTGTTCCTGCCTACTGATGACGTCACGATCTCTAGTTGATGTTGGCCTCACCAAATCGACACCAGGGCGTGTCTATATCTTATATGGTCTAAGGTTTGACCATATATAAAATTCAACCGTCAATAAATCTTCGATATTTAAATTTAGGAATATAAATACATTTAATTTTTTGTTCACTATTTCAACTCTTAAAAATGTATTTATTTATATTTTTTTAATATTTAAATTATTATTCAATTATTATATAATGTTATCTAATTTTTAAAAAATATTCATTTTATTAAAGTTTTTTAGTCCACTTTGTTGTTACATTTTTTATTTATTTATTATTTTTTGAGCTCCCCAAAAAAATTCAAATTCCGGCGCCTAGATTCAGGCATCAGGCAATATGGCGGAATCGGAAGATTAAAGGCTAGTTTTAGTTAAGTCGGGTAATATGGCGGAATTCGAGGATGCTATTAAAGGTTAGTTTTAGACAGCATGCATTAGAAATCACCAGGCTGCCCAGCCTGCCGGCCAATCAGAATAAAAATTGGCGTGGCCCAAGTGGCGCTTATTTCAAACCAATTTTTCTTATTTTATATTTTAACTTGAAATTTTCGAGTAAAGCTAGAGCAGATTATATTTTAACTTATAGAAATTGGTTTGGCTGCTTATTATAACATAATCTTTATTTATATTATTATATTTAATTCAATTCAAAACTAAATCACATAATAGACAAATATAATATCACAAACATTCTTTTCTTTTTTTAATCTCATATAAAATTACTATCTGCTGATATTGTTATATAGTTCCTAAACTATCGAAAATAATCATTACCAATATACCTTATTATAAAATAATTTATACTATATATCCTATAAGTAGGCGGTTTCCGCACAGGCATTATTTTAAAATATTATCTTAGATAACATATTATATAACAGGGGTGGCCACTAACGTTAACTTTGGGAGCCGCAAATTTATAAAACTGTTTCAAAGCGAGCCAGGTTGTTTGAAAATTAATGGTTTATTAAAAAAAAGACAGATTTTTTATTTTATAAAATATAAATGAAGTAACATATATTTTTTGCTCTACTTACTTATATTATTACAAATTACAAATTAATTTAATGTTTGTATTATTATTTTTTTAATTTAATTATTATACAGGATGGGGCATAAAGATCTAAGACATTTTGAAGAGATATAAAAAATGAAAAAATTTAACTAGAAAAAAACTAAATATATTTTTGAAAATAAAATAAATGAAATTTTTTTAATGTATTTTAAACTATTATCAAAGAAAAAAGGGGGAGGGGGTAAAAAAAATTCTAGCCCTTTTGACCAAACTCAACCAAATTTTGTATACATAGTTTGGTCGAAAGAGCTAGTATTTTCATTTTTGCCCCCCCTATTTTGGGTGGTTAGTTTTTAAATTTCTAGCCTTCTGGCTAGACACAGAATATGTATACAAAATTTGGTTGATTTTGGTGGAAAGGGCTAGAATTTTCATTTTGACCATCCCCCGTTTTGGGTGGTTAGTTTTTGCATTTAAGGCCTTCTGGTAGTCCACAGAACATGTATATAAAATTTGATTGAGTTTGGTCGAAAAAGCTAGAATTATCATTTTTGAGCCCCCACCCTATTTTGGGTATAAGTTTTTCCATTTCTAGCCTTCTGGGAGTCCACAAAATATGTAAATAAAATTTGTTTAAGTTTGGTAGAAAGGACTAGAATTTTCATTTTTGACCCCCCCCCCAACCCACTTTTTTTCATCTGATATAATGTTTAAAACACATTAAAAAAAAATATATTTTATGTTCTTTTCAAAAATATATTCAGTTTTATTTCTAGTTAAATTTTTTCATTTTTTATACCTCCTCAAAATGTGGTAGATCTTTATGCCACAACCTGTACTTTTTAAAATCAGTATTATTCAAGAGGGTTCAAGAGCCCCACGAGATTGACTGAAGAGCCGCATGCGGCTCGCAAGCCACGTTGTGGCCACCTCTGATATATAATAATTGAATAATACATTTAAGTGTTATAAAAAGAAATATAAATAAATAAATTTTAACAGTTAAAATAGTGAACAAAAAATTATGTATATGGTGAGCCCTTTAAGAACCAGGGCCCCGGAACTGCAGCCCCCCCTGCCCTTTCGGTGGATTTTGATTTCACTCGAACTTTACAAATTTAATATTTTATTTAATTCTAAATTTTAAAATAATTAGTTTAACTTAAAATTTTAATAAAAACCTAAAAATTCCCTTATTCTCTCCTTAATAACGACAAACAAGACCGGATTTGATATATCAAATAATCTGGAACTCTCGAAATGGAAGTCCGACTCGCATTTGTCCTGGTTAAATATTCTACTATTTATAATTTATGAAAAATTTCAATTTTTGAATAAATTTATATAACATAGATAGTTTCCTACTCCAGAGTAAATAATTCAGAATCCGATGTAGAAGATTTTTTATGAAGATCGTCTAACATAAATTCTCTTGAATGGCATGCATATAAAATAACATGGAATAATAAATGTTGACTTTGACGATAAATGTCAACAAAGCGAATTCCTGATCAAGATAAGTAAGGAATATAAATCTATTTGGCAATAGAATAGTGTATAGTGGAGGTGGTGTAGGATCTTCGTGGTCAAGGCTGCTGGGGCCGTGACTGGGGGACTGGGGGACTGGAGGTCTGGGCACTGGAACACAATGGCTGGGCGCCATCCTCCAGGCTACTTTATGTCGCACTCCATGTACACGACAAGTCTTGGCCATCCAAAGTACCATACATCGACTTGATGTGAAAAATTGACTACCTCTCTTGATTCCTCCAAGTCCCCAGACACGAGGAGTATCTAAACGGGACGATAGGACGATTATCTAGAGCAGGGGTCCAACCTTTTAGCTTCCCTGGGCCACATTGGAAGAATACGAGTTGTTTTCGGCCCCACATAAAACAATTAACTAAAGTTAATGATGGCTGATGAACAAAAATACGTAGAATATATAGTTAACATATTTAAGGGGGTTCGGGATTGTTTATCATTTTTATAAGAAAATTCTCAAATTTTTACCATCGAATCATTGATGCATTAAATGTTTATTCCCGAAATTTGAAGTTGAACGTCTGTCCCATTACCGAGGAATAAATTATTGAAAATTGTCCTTTTAACATGGAAGTAAATGGACTGAGCTTTTAAAAGGGCTATAACTTCTATACAAATTATACCATTTTCAACAAATTTAGAAATATCAATAATTCAACTTTTGTGAATCGAATGATACATTTTTCAATAGATTTGACAGTCTAGTTAATTAGTTATTCATAAATGTAAAAAATAAAAAGTTATTTGCAGTCAACAGAATATCACAAAAGCACTAGTGTAGAATTGCAACTCTATTTCTTGAAATCGTATTTGTGTTAAATAAATGTTTTTATAATGAGAAAAAATCTATATCAATATTCATTTTATTAATATTATCAAAACAAAGATTTTTATTTGAAATTAACCTCATTATTAACAATTTGTTCATTAAAAAATTAAGTAGGCAGAAGTTGTCACTCTGCAGAAACACAAAGGATTTTTTCGTAGATCAACCAGATAGATAAGCTATCCCGAACATCCTTAAGTAATTTATCCTTATTTACTTTATAAATGTTTTATTTTAAAAGTAAAAGACAAGTCAGCAACATAAAATTAGTGATGTGGTTGTCTTTTTTGAGACATTAATCCGCCAATATTTAGTTCAAAGATTTTCTCAGTAAGTCATCAAATATTTTGGATCTAGCTTCATTATTTATGTGCCTCATATTTGAAAATAGTTGTCTGAATAAATACACTTATTTAAGAATCATTTTAGGAATATCTCATTGCAAAATAACGGGTTAAATTCAAAAATTCATTACTCATAAATTAATAACAAGTTGAAATTTTGTATTTTTAGTAATATCACTGGGATTTTTAGTCTCAATCTCATAAAGTTTGTAAGTTTGCGATTTTTGTCGGGCCACATTGATAGCCGTATTGGGCCACATGCGGCCCGTGAGCCGCGGGTTGAACGAGCCTGATCTAGAGCAGGCCTAGCCAACCCAAATTTCACCGCGGGCCGCATTGACAACTTAAAAATTCCCAAAGGGGCGCACATAAATAAGAATAATTATATTTTTTTTTTTAATTCTTTTTTCTAAATCTGTCTTTACAACGAATTTTGAACTTGGTGATTTTTATTGTAAGGGATTAATTTGAATACAGCGTACACTAAAAGTGTTCCATTAGGGTAAATGTGAAAAAAAACAATACTACAACCAGATATGAAAAGAAAACACGCATTGAACCAACAAAATGTGATTGTATGGTATTATATAGTTTTAACAATCAAATTTATTAGTTTAGTCACATAAACCAAACAATATTTTAAATTCTATTTTAAAATAAAAAACAAATTCTTTCTGTATGATATTTGCGTTGTTTTTCGCTTACTTTATTTTTCTAAATCTATATCACTAGTTGAAGTTTATATATATATAGTACCTGGAGCCACCGAGCGATGCACGGTAACCAAATTAAAAAAATACAAATATATATAGTACACGCCCCCTGGACCCCCCCCCCCCCAAAAAAAAAACCACGCACCTCGCCCCTACAACTGCACCCCACCCCACCCACAGATCCCCCACAACGGCATTTCACCTCCTGCACCCCCCACATCCACCCCCACCCCGCACCCAGTTTTTGCATTTCTATCTTTCTAATGGTCCACATATTATGTGTATATATGTTTACTCGTACACCAATTTGCCCACATTCGTTCATATTGATAAACATTATAAAAAAAATAAATAGGAAAATAATAATAAAAAAATAATCGTATAGGATCTGAAATAAAAACATAAAATTAAATAAGATTTGTTTCCATGTTATACGATATAAAAAAAACCTTTCAACAACTTTATTTGTAAACACACCTGTAATGTTATGATTTAGACACCTGTAAATTAAAAGACAAACAAAAAATTCCTAATTTTAATACAAATATAATAATAATTGTTAAAACCTATTAGTGGGTTTTAAAATTAAAAAACCAATTAATAAATAAAAGATAATTTAAAAAAATGTAAACAAACTTTTTTATTAAGATTTCTATCTATCAATAATTACTTTAATTAAGAAAAGATCAATTAAGATGAAATTTCTCGAGGTCCAGACCTAGCCAGATCGTTTTCTCATCCTCAAAACTTGTTAATAGAGTTGATTTCATCAAAATCGGTAGAGCCGTTTTCAAAATAGAACTAAGATACAAATATATATATATATAATTTTTGCTCGTTTAATAAGAGTAGATATATAGAATCGGTTTCTCGAAAACAGTTCTAACGATTTGGACGAAATTCACGGGTTAGAGGGTTTTTGGGTTGAGATTTCATGGTATCATCTTCGGCTAAGTTGTTTATGATGGGTATTTTGTTAATTGAAATAATTATTCACAGGTGGTTGTTTGAATAAAAATGTATAATTACATTTTTATTAAATTTCCTTTTAATAATTAATTGGCTTTTCAATTTTAAATTACACTAATAGATCATACTATATATATTAGTCTAGATTAATTTGTAACAACGCTGAGAGAATTTTCTTTAAAAAAATTACGCTCTTGCCTAGAATCAAACCGACGAACTCTTGAACTATGGGCATCAGCTCTAGCGATTACACCAATGCAACATTAATATTTGTAACTTGATTTCTGTTACTAAAACTATATATTTTTGATTTGGACTTTGTGTCGAGATAATATTGTATTCATTTGAACTCGAATGAAAATGAAAAAACACCAATAGATTTTAAATTAAGAAACATTAAATATATATTAATTAATGAGGCAAATTTGAAATATAATTGTCAGCGCGTATTTTAAACTGATGGCTCCAATCGATTTTCATTAACCAGGCAAATTTGAAATATAATTCTAATTTGGACTCGAATTTTGAAATGAAAGACTCCAATTCATTTTAAATTAAGAAACATTAAATATATTGATCATTATTCTCTCCCCCCCCCCCCCCGCCATTCAAAAGTTAAAGAGGCGAAACTTTTAAGAGACGATGTATTTTCGGTAGTTTACCGGAATACATTTGGAGTGTGGTTTTTTAAAAGAAATAACATTTTTGGACCGAGACGCTGCCCGCCAGGCCACCAGCCCGGAGGGGCGAGCTTCGAGGGCGTGCCGAAGGCACGCACGAAAAGCTAGTTACAAATATTATTATATATTATAATTTGCCAATTAAATTAATTAAAGTTATTTTTCTATAACATAATTTATTAGAATATGACTTTCATTCTCTTAAAAATCCGACATATCGAAGGATCCTACCTCCTTCTTCAGGATTTAAAAGGGTCAACGAAAGAACATCGGTGTATATTAATATTATTTTTAGTTGCAATTACATGGCCATAGCGGGTGTAAACTTTGGTAAAAATATAAATTAAGGTAGTTGTTTCTCGACAATACTAGCAAAAAGTTAATGCTAGATTCTATAGAACAAACAATAAGTATTCATAATTCATAAGCCCAAAAGTTTTTGCTGTTTATGTACGACCTCTAGCCAATCCCGTGCTCGTTTGACAAATCTGGCAACACTGTCCGAGCTTGTATATATTTTATCATATAAAATTCAGATAAAGTACATTATAAAGGGAGATTTATAAAACAAAAAGTTCTTAATAATCTATTGAAAGCTGTTGCGACAATGGTTGAAGCGAAATAACGTCAAAAGAATGACTAAAGTTAACCTACTTTTTAGGTTAAATAAATGCGTTGTTGCCAGCTTATTTTTAGTGTAAATTTTTCAGTATACGTTTTTCATTATTTATTCATTATTATCTCCGAAACTGTGTTGTAACTATGAATTAAAATTTTCTTGAAAAATGTATTAGTTATTGTTTAATGTTCGTTTAGTTTTTTATAACAATGTTTAGAAGAGTTTCTTAATTATAATTAAATATGTATGTAAACTTTCCGATATCCAGTATAGTGCAATGTATAAGAGTCTGAAAAACTCTATCTTTGGAATTTAATATCTCCAGAACTATGTTGTTCATAAATTTCCTTTTGCCACCAATCGATCAAGAAGCATTTAAATAATAATCTGTCTAAATTTCAAAAAAATCCTAAGAAAACCCATATGGTGAAACAACTATCTTAAGTTTTATTTCAATTTTATTTTATTTTGGCTCCGATTAAGAATCGACCTTTTTACCTGAATTTAAAATTATAAATAATATTAAAATATCGCTTTTAACTGAATAAAAAATTACCGAGCATCACCAGGTACTTCCTTTTAATTATGATACTTTAATGCCGGAACGCAAAGTTTTTTTAAGCTCTTTTTGAATCACCATGTGTATGTATATATAGTTCAAAGTGAAGATCCCCATCATTAAATCTAGTGATAGAGTATCGTTAAGCTGAGCAATTGGCTCGAAATCAAAGATGTCTGCATTTTCTCGGAGATCAAGCCAAGTGGAGGCTTTTGAGTGTTACACGATCCAACCTACACCCAAGCACAAAACTCGCATTTGTTTAATGCAGCTTGCTTTTTTTGTTTTAATTACCTCCGCTATAAATATCATTGCCGTCTCCAGTTCTATCTATAGTTTCGAAATTGAGTTCCAAAAGGATACCTCTCTACGTAGAAGTGAATTTGTCGGACATATTTTGACCAGCAGGCGACTTGTATTCCACTATTAAGATGTTCTTCTTAAACGGAACAGAACGTGAAGGTGTCAAGTCTTCGAAAGTACTAAATTTTCGATAACCGTAAATAAAATTTAAATTTATTAGATTGTAAACATGTCGAGTGACTTTGGGAATGTTAAATTGACTGTTGTTTGCAGCTGTTAAGCTACATGCAAATGGTTTAAAATTTTATTGAATATTTATTTATATCATTTTCATTTATCACAAAAACATAAAACGTTCTCTTATCTTCAAATAAAATAAATTAAGAAAAAATAAAGAAGAAAACGACTTTAGAGAAAAAAATCATATTAGCCTAAAAGCAAAAATATCGTTTCAACAGATTAAATCGATGGAAATATGGGGATAATAAAAATGTTATTAATTTAAACTCGAGGAACAGATATGTAGATAAATTCATAAATAGATTTTAGGGATTTAAAAGGGACATTTATTTGTACTTGGTTAGATTTTTCACCGAGTAATGTTTCCCATTAAATTGAGACACTTTTAAAGAATGTACGTATAGGTATCTACCTAGCTAAGTAGGACCTTAAAGAATTGATCCAATTCTGGAATGGAATAGATTTTGAGGGTTTTGCTGAATTTGTTCGAATTGTTCAGGGGGCCAATCACATCTTCCCATTGGTATTTTAAAATATCGGGTTGGTCAGACCATTTCTAAAGTCAGCCTGCTCGCTTCATAGCACATTGGACCATTGTGGGACCATCGCATCGTCTTCAAAGATCAGCTTGCGTACTTTTGCCCTTAAAACGCTGCGGATCTTTGCCCCATTTAATACTTTTTAACATTAGTAAACATATACACATCTAAAGTTTATATTCGGTCAGAAAATGTTCGTGATATGTTTATTTAAGGGTATTAGCAAGTAATCCAACCAATGTTGCGAAGATGCACGTACCTACTGATTTCATACCTGAACTTTCCTTAAAATATTACAACAATAATAGTAAAAATCAATTTTACCTCATAGTTGACCTACCGCTCTCGTTGTGACCAGACAATTCTAGTGTCGACTCCTAGCATTTCTACTAACATAACAAAAGGTCTAAAACCACGATAAAATTTTGAGGTCAGTTTAAAAGGTGGGTGCGGACCTTTGCCCCGCGCGGATCTTTGCCCCACCCTACCCTATTTATATTTGATATACACTTATGTTTATTTGCGTTAAGTAGAGGACAACCTATAGACAGTGAGACATTGTAACGACATGATGGGATCCCGTTTTACCTTTTAAATGAGTCTCTTAAAAAGCCCACTGGCGATTTTGTATTTTAAATTTTAACTATTCATCAAGTATCTCATCTTTTCAATTTGTGGACAATGCATTTTTTTAAATCTGAGTCTCAAAAATAAAATAGGAATAAACTAATCTATCTATAATTTAATTAGCTTTTAGTTATTTAATTTTAATGTAGGTACTGTAATTTTGCTATTTATGCCGGGTAAGTGAAAGTCCTGTTGTAGGCAGTAAAAATGTCAGAATATTTTCGTTTTTTTTTATCCTTCAAATTATTATCAATACATTAACCGAATACGAAATTTCACGATCTGGAAAATGTCCAAAAGTATTAATCATGCTATTTATTTTTATTTATTTAACAGCATTTTTTTTACTCTTCGCTGCTCGTTTATGGAAATGAGGAGATGGATCTCAGACGCTGTGGTCTTCAGTGGAGTTCAGATTGAGACCACCTGCTGAGCAGAGGAAGCGATTATAGAATTTGTTGCGGCTTTTATTCATAGAGGAAATGCCATTCGTTTTGATAGATTCCGACAACCCCTGCCAGAATATTTATAGAAATAACTAGAAGTATTGAATTGGAATATATCGAGCGACAGGCGCAACATTAACTCCCATTTTTAACAGCTTCGAACCGAGATTATTCAAACCAAGTCTGAAAAAGATGATTTATGGAGTTGTCGTTAAGAGGGATGGGCAAGTTACAATTTTTTTAGTAACGTCATACAATATAATAAATACATCAAAAACCATTAATCATATACAAGATACGACTAACATTAAGTTATGATAACTAAAATTCAAGATAACAAATAGGTATTTCAATTACATTTTTAAGATAAGTTAAAAAACTTGTAGATTCACCAAGTCAGTATTTTTTCAAGTAAAATCAATCGAAAGTATATATTATAGTACAAGAACTAGCAAGGTTGGGAAAAAATAATTTTAGAATGGCTGGTTTTAGGATATTCCTTTTCTTATTGAAGCTTGGTAGGGATGAGGCATGTCGGGCTGCTGGGAGCGGTTGAGTTTACTACTGCGCACCCCATTTGTACTGGTACAAATTCGTATTTTCAAATCATTTTAGAATGATTTTTTTTCATCAATTTCTATATCCTTTTTGCAATATAAACTTGAAAGTGACTGACGGTTTTGACGTTGCTAATCCGTGCCAGACACTATTTTAGTCTGCCTCTCTCAAGCCCATCTTTTGGTAGCTAGGACGACCGGTTTTGTTTACTCAGAATTTAATTTTTTGATTAGTATAACATTGTGCTTACATAGAGCGAAAAATGAAAAGAACGTGAGTAAACAAAACAGGTCGTCCTGAATGCTTGAGAGAGGAAGACCAAAATAGTGTCTGGCACGGATTAGCAACGTCAAAACCGTCAGTCACTTTCAAGTTTATAAGGATATAGAAAATTATGGAAAAAAAATCATTCTAAAATGATTTGAAAATACGAAATTTGTGCCAGTACAAATGGGATGCGCAATAGTAAACGCAACCGCTCCCAGCAGCCAGATATGCCGCATCCCTACCAAGCTTCAATAAGAAAAGGAATATCAAAAAACCAGTCATTCTAAAATTCTTTCTCGAAGATGTTTCTAGCTCTCGTACTAATAGCTTATAATTTATAATAAGAATTATATTAGAATAACAGACACACCCAAAAGAGGGGTGACTAAATTCTAATCAGAATTTTTTTTAAATAATGTACAGTACATATATTTATATATTTTTCTTTTTTTTTAATGATATTGATGTGAGAAGGAGATACACCAGAAGGTGCAGGCCTGTATGGGATGGCCCCTCCATCGTGAAAAGAACAGAGAAGAAGGAAAGAACCCGGGATCACAAGCCAAATCTCAGAAAGTTAGATACAATCCAATTGACTAAGTTTTATAAGGGCTTCGAGCAGTGGTAAATTCTCCGTGCGATAAATTAGGTTAAATTTATCTCCCACTTAATTTTTTTCCCAGACCCTATACTTACAGAAAAAATGTCTGGGTATAGCCGGGAATCAAACCCGAAACCTCCGGGTTGCCAGCCAGACATGCTGACCACTACACCAGGGAGGCGAACAAGATTTTAATTAAATAATATGAAAAAAGTATAAATATATAAATTACTATTCCATATATTATATTTTAAAATCCCTGGCTGACCGAGCGTTGCACGATAATTTTTAGCTTTAATTAAAAGCGATATATTCATTTTATTTTTAATTTTCAATTTAGGTAAAAAGGTCAATTATTATTTGCAAACAAAATTGAAATAAAATTTATTTTTTTGACCCGCTAGCGCCATTATCAATGTATTACTGTCCACAAAATTTTGAGCTCAAGTGCAATTAAAAATACGAGTAATATTAATATACACGGAAGTTCCTTCTTTGACCATTTGAAACCTCCGAATCGTCGGGTGTTTTAGGGGGATAAAATGATGTTCTAATAAATTCCTTTTTATCCTTTATATACTAAGATTAACTCCCATTTTTAACAGCTTTGAATCCAAATTATTCAAACTAAGACAAAAAACAACATAATTTATGGAGTCGACGTTAATATGTCCGTAGACAAGATTTTAAATCTTAAAACCCTTACCCACATTCCCTAATCAAATACTATAAGAAATTTACAAAGGAATATTTTACGAATGAAATCATAGACAACTTACCATTTCTGTGGGGCAGGACGTGTTCAGTTCATTGAGACTCTTTTCACGGAGTTCGATATCCGAAGAGATCGCTACCAACGACAGCTGCAACAAAAAAGAAAACAAGGCGTTATTAGTTTTGTTTGTTTGTTTGTTTTTGCTTTTTCTTTTTACGATTCGCTGAGACTAGGATATTTTCCTGCACGGACACACTTTCAAACAAGCCCTCCAGATATTTAGCGTCATAAATAAACGAATGTACTTGTTCTAGATGTGCATATATCAATCGAGCTGTCGGATGAGGGCTAAAGAGAGCGAACCCACTCATGAAGCGATAAATACTCCAGGGACAATCTGCTTCATAAAACAAGAGCAAGCTTTTTGGTTAATGGTGGAACAACAAAAAATCAAAGCATTTCACCAGTTAACGAGAGCAGAAAAACTCCTAAATCATCTCGAACAGGAGACTTATAGTATATGTAGAAAAATTATTGAAGGGTTGAATTTACAGTTTTGGAGGGGCTAGGGGCAACATTACTATTAATCGGCACGTCCGGGATGCAGGCGAATCTAGTATTGAATTCAATAAAAAAATTTCATTTTTTGCTCATTGTTTTTAAAAATATTTGGAACGTGGAGAAAACTCATTTTCAACGATTATTTTGTTGTATCTGTATGACTGAATATCTAAATCCAGATATCCAAGATAACTTAAGAACAAAAAGTCGTAGAAAGTCCGATCTTGTGCTAAAATGTTTGTATTTCCAATGCGGAGAACTGATTACATTTTGGGTTTTTTAGCTCCAAATCATCCGGTTAAAAAATTCAAAATTATTTAAAAAAAAAATCATTTTTTGTTATGTTTTAATCAATCCTTATAAAATATAATAAACAATCGAACTGATGTGTTTTGCATTCTTCACTGAAACTGCATACATGGTTCTGCAGTGGTGTAGCCAGAAAATTTTCATGGGGGGGGGGGGGTCAATCCACAAAGCAAAATATTTAGTGGGAATTTTTTTTTAATATAAGCAAATAGGTACTTCAAGAAATGAAAAAAGAACAATGTTCTTGATTAAACATATGAAATATATTTAATTACGGTTAGTTTGCCATAAGAAACGGTTTGTCGTTGCCGTTAATCATCCCATGAGCCCTGTCCTTGAGGGGGGAGTCAGACCCCCCCCGTGGCTACGCCCCTGGAGTACCGAGATCCACCCAAAATCCAGGATGCTAATGCACTTTGATTTTCGTTCAAAAGATAAAGAAAAACATTTTCGATTGGACATTCAAAGTATATATTTTGAGTTACCGCCAAAATACGTTCAGATATGTTCAAAAGACGTAAAAAGACGTCTTTGAATAGACATCTACATTACGTACATTGAGTCACATCCAAAACACGTACAAAATATTTATTTATGTCATTCTTTTATATGCGTTCGAAAGTCATCCTTCTACGGACGAAAAATGTACGTCGTTCATACGGTATGTGCTGTCTGGATTCTGATATATAATAAAAATCATCCATGATACCTCGGATTCAATAGTTGACATTTACTGGTGATTTTCTTTAGAAATATTAATTCTGTTACTATCGGCAATTTGAACTTTTATATTGAATTAATTCACATTTATGTTAAAAATACGTGTCTATGTTTTTTAATTGTGCATTCTAAAACATGTAGGTGAATGAGTAACTGGTTTTTTGATGGATTTCTTTTCATACACTGTCCTTTTGATGCACACTATGTGACTCTATTATGAAGAGAATAATATTAAATATTATTTATTAAAAGCTGAGGTAGAAATTTATTCAAGTGTCTGCGATTAATTAAAAGACAATTCATAAGGTGGTATAAATATGAAAATTTTGCCCTTTAATGACGGCACGCCCATTAACCCTGCGGCGCACACGGGCTTAATTAGAAACATTGCAAAGTTAAAACGACGATCAAGACATTCCATTCCATTGGACTTGACGAAGTAAAGAGCGAACCAACCAACTTCCTACGCCTTTTTTTTTATTTAATCAAAGGATTCATAAATAACAACAAAAGACCTCCGGAGAGTGCGATTCTAAAGATTGATATCTGAACGGAGAGCGGAGATGGAATCGATTTGGGTGTCAACTACCGTTAATTTAGTTCCAATTCACTATTTAAGTTTAATTTGAGTTTTTTAAAACATATATACATATAATATACGAGCTTTTCGTGCGTGCCTTCGGCACGCCCTCTAAGCTCGGCCCTCCGGGCTGGTGCCCTGGCGGGCAGCGTCTCGGTCAAAAAATTTTATTCCTCTTAAAAAACTACACTCCAAATGTATACCCGTAAACTACTGAAAATACATCGTCTCTTAAAAATTTCGCCTCTTTAATTTTTGAGTGGCGGGGGGGGGGGGGGAGGAATAATTATAATATATTTAAATTTAAAATTTAAATTCAAATTTCATTTTTCCTTTTCAAAACAAAAACAATGAAATGATTTATGAACTGCAAAAAATTCGCAGGCTGAATCATGGAAATTATTCAAATTTACGCGGTTCAATTAATTTAATTAATTACAAAAAAGGTTCGATTCTAGGCAAGAGGGAAATTTTTTTAGAGAAATTTCTCTTAGCGTTGTTACAAATTAATCTAGACAAATATTATATAGTATAAGTAATTTTGAATTAATTTATTTCATTTTCGTCCGTATAATACCATTTTATGTTAAATGAGCAATTTTTGAATATATTCTTGTATGTAGATATTATACAATACATGTTGCAGTAAAAACCCGTTTTTAGTAAGAACGCGTTCTTACTAGTTAAATCGCGTTTCACTGAATACCTTTGCGGCAACTAGAGTTTAATGATGTTGGTTGAGTTTGGTTCAAAGGTCTAGAATCTTCATTTTTGACCTTCTGCCTCATTTTGGGTGTTTATTTTCAAAAAATTTTAAAAATGTCAAAAATTACATCCTCTATAACTTTGCTTCTAATTTTTGACATTTTCGTTTAAAATATTTTGAAAACAAACACCCAAAATGAGGCGGAAGGTGAACAATGAAGATTCTAGAACTTTGAACCAAACTCAACCAACATCAGAAAACTCTAGTTGCCATAAAGGTATTGAGTGAAAGGCGTTTTAACTAGTAAGAACGCTTTCTTAAAAAAACGGGTTTTTACTGCAACATATATATTTTCTCAAAAACGGCTAGAACGATTTCGATGAAAATCACGGGATATGGTTTTTTTTTGGGTCGACAAATCGATCTGACAGGGACTTTATTTAATTGTTTTTTTTTCATAATTAAAGTAATTATTCATAGGTGGGTGTGTCAATAAAAATTCATAATTATTTTTTTCTTAATTTCCTATCATTAATCCATTTTTTTTTAATTTTAAAACCCACTAATAGTTCATTACAAATATTATTATATATTAAAATTAGTAAATTTAATTAATTAGATAACTGGTTCAATAAATTGTTAATTAATTAAAATGATTAATAAAATTGTATTGAAATCCACCGCGATCCTGCGTCGATGTTTCCGTAAGATTAATATGTTGGATGGAAATTGTGAGGTGTTGCGGAAAGTAGAGTTACTTGATGTGCAGTAAAGAATTTTTCGTCCAAGGAATATGAAGGTTATTCCAATAGCCCGAAAAACTACATGTATTGTCCACCTTATTATACAAATTAAAGTTGAAATATTATATTAATTTTATGAATTCAATTGTTTTAAGGCCCTCAGACCATTTTTTTACGGAGATAGATAGAGAGATTTTTTAACTAAGATATCTATATAGATAGTATTAGGTCGCGAATATTTTTTTCTATAGAAAGTCGATCGTAATAGTACTTGGTCTCTTGCACAATATTATATACGAGCAGTACCCGGCGTGCCTAAGGCACGCCCAGCACCGCTCGGCCCTCCGGGCTGGTGGCCCTGGCGGGTAGCGTCTCGAGATGTGATTATTAGCTGTCCGTAATTATATGTTTTGAAAAAAATATTTTTTTGAATAATGAATATTGATCAAAGAAAGATGAAAAATATCAGTAAATGCTTTACAGAGCATTATTTATTAGATTTATTTATTATTATTATTTACTTATTAGAGCATGCAACCATTTCTCTCTCGAAGAAATTAATTTATATACTAAAATTTAAAGAATTTATATATTTGTCTACTAATATTTTTCGACTTTTTTAATAATACATTTCAATATTTAAAATTATCTAAAAAGTGTTCTAAATTAAATATATATAATAATTTTAAAATTAATTTATCTACTAAAATTTCAAATGAGCCGCGCAGTAATAAATTAAAAATTAATCTCATTATTCCATTAAATCATATCTCATTAAAACTTATATTATAAATTAAATATATATGATATATATATATATATATATATATATATATATATATATTTAAAAATTAATTTGTCTAGTAAAATTTCAATAATTTATATTTTTCTTAAATTCAAAAAAAAAAAATAATAATTTTCGCGGTATGAATTATTTCAAAAAATTAAATATATATTAATATATAATATATTTTAAAATTAATAAATTTGTCTACTAAAATTTCAAATGAGACACGCCGTAAATCTAATATTCTAAGCTATATAGAGAAATATATTAATATATAGAGATATTATAGATATATAATATAGAGAATAGAGATGTTTTATTTGAAAAATTTGACAATCTAACAACTGTCATTGAATATTAGTTGCTTTTTCTCCCACATGTTCACCTGACAGCGCCACGGGTACTGTCTGACAAGGGCTTTTATATATAATATATTCTAAAATTGTTTTTTGAAATTTGTAAACATTAAGAGTGATTTAAAAACTTTCTAATCAAAAATTATCGTATTAACTAAATGAGAAACGAAAGTGAATTTTATTTTGTTAAAACTTCCCTGGAATGACGAAGGCACTTTGGGGCTTTGCAGGTAACCAATAGACCAATCGCAGGATAAATACTTAGCATTGAACAGTTCGTATGGTTGATTTACTTTCAAGTCAGAAGGTGTAGTTTGCTTCTTGGAATACTTATTAATAAATTAAAGCTGTCACGACTCTTTCCCAAAGGTTTGAATATATTTCCTCTTGTTTAAATATTTTGGTCACTTGAGTGTTAAATTCCTATTTAGTTGCCTAACAACACATCTGGTGAACGTTCGTTTGTTTCTAAAATAAGAAACACTTGAGTAAAGATCAAATGGAGTTACAATGAAAATTACTTATTTTATTATTTAGAGCTGGAAATGAGCCATTTGAGTAAAAGAGATTCGAACAATCGAAGATACTGATCTCGGTATATTAACAATGTATATGAGGAGTTTAGAGTGCAGTGCTGTGCACCTTGGCATCCTGAAAGTGCCCGATACCACAGTTCTAAGGAAATTATATAAATGAGCTGATGTTACATGTGTGGGTGACAGTCTAGGATCACTATGTGTAGCCAATACAACCCTAGATTTGCTAGTATTCCATTTGTCTTATAACTAAATCTTATTAGCAGGCCCTAATTACGGCGGGAACAGCCCGGAATGACGTTCCGGTTCTTTTTTCAATTGAATTTCATTAATACAAACACTTTAAAATATTTCGATTTATATATGAGAAAATCCTTATTTTGCATTTTTTTACCTAAAAATTTGAAAATATAACTTTATCGCACCCTAACAATAATAATATAGTTTTGTGGCGGTCAACTATCTATAGACCAATTTTTAATAATGGTCATGAATTAAAAAATATTTTTCAATTTTTTATGATTTTTCCCATACAGGTGTGACAATCAAGCGGAAGGAATTGACATTAGAGAATTTTGATTTTGTAATATAGGTAGAGACTGGCTTAAAGTACAGAAGGTTACAATTTTGGTTACAATTGACTAAAAGTAAAACAACACTAGAAAGTTTTTTTAAATAAATATTTTTATATGACTTGTTATCGCAGGGACGGAAATGACATTATGAACGACATAATTAATCACTACCTTTATGAAGTCATTTTTCTGTGTTACCATATGAATAAAATTAACACCACTGGTTGCCATTAACAAACCAACTCACCAACTGACAATAGTTTCTCTCTTGACCATTCCAGTGATGGCGTGAGTCAAGTTAAAATCTATATTGGGGACGGAATTGACACACTGTCTTTGGACTATTTTAATAATTTTCTCTAACAAAATTTTAATAACTAAAAAAACTTTATTAAATTATATAGTCTTCATTCATCTTTTTTTATTTAAGTGTTATTTTATTCAGTCATATCTGAACATTTTTCAAGTAAATACACTGGTTTGAAGAATTTTTTTTTTTTTTTTTTTTTTTTTTTTTTAATGATATTGATGAGAGAAGGAGATACACCAGAAGGTGGATCCCCTAAAGGCCTGTATGGGCTGGCCCCTCAATCGTGAAAAGAACAGAGCAGAAGGAAAAGAAGCCGGGATCACGAGCCAATCTCAGAAACTTAGATACAATTCAATATAAATTTATCTCCCACTTAAAAAGCCCACTTAACAGCCATATTGGACAGGGGAAGGAATTGACTTTTTGTAGATTATTTGAATTGAAAAAATATGAAATTGAGTAAAATCGGCGTTAAAAAATTTATGAGGGCAACAATAAATGTATACAATTAAAGACTATATTATTAAAAATGGATAATTTATCTTAAATTTGAAAAAACCTAATGGACTTTACAATGCAAAATATGTTGGATTTGTTCATTCCCATATACCTTCCCAGGGTTTAAATCTTGTATGTTTATAGACTCTATAGCAGCTAAGGAATCCTGCTTACATTTAACTGAATCTTTAATGCTGTCTCTTGGCCAATTTTTTTTCTACTCCGACGCTATTGGGTTTCAAAAATGTCCGGAGAAATTTTTTTTTTATAATTTCTACCATGTTTTTCTTCAAACTCTCTAATCCGCTAGGCAAATTCAATTTTAAAAAGACTATTACTCTAATTAGAGTAAATGAATAAGAAGATATAACTCTGCCCCATGTATTTTGGGTGATAAACTCGCTCAATAACAAATCTCTTCATAGAATGGTAATAACTGTACCCGTTATTCTTAAACCTAAAATTTTGACGCCATCTTCTGATCAGAATAAACTAATTTTGAACTTCCATCTTCAATTTTATGATGGAAAATGTGTCTTTATCTGTAAGTTAAGGCTTAGAAAAATATTTTCAATTAAAGAAAGGAGATCAATTAAACTAGATGAAAATATTCTAAATCTATCCATCAAAAGATTAATTCAATTAAACTATTTACTTAGTGAATTTTCTATTCCCTTTCTTTAATAAATAAATTAGAGAATTTTCAAATCCGATTCAGGTGAAAATATGGCTTGTTTCATCTATTTATTCATTTATTTATTTTTCATTATATATCTATATATCGAGCCTATGTTGGTAAGTTATGAATATTTATGAAGAATGAGGGGGAGTTTTAAAATATGCCAACAGCTTAAATATATTTGTTGAATGGTTACAATACGCTCTACATGAATACAAATTGTTTTGTTACTTTTTATCACATACATGCAGGTAAATTTATACTGAAAATTTAATTGTTTTCATATTTTAAATTACATTTCTTTCGTAATTGAATCATATTCTTGAAATAAACAACATGAAATTAATCCCTATCTCGGTGCATTAATCTAAAGGAAACTAAGGGCAGGGGATGAAGAGTATTAAAGGGGTTGAATACACACGAAGAGATTTCATGAAGCGATGCAAGACAACGGTTCATTCAAGCTCTCCAGGTGCAAATGAATGAATTTTTAGCTGTTAAATATTTTACTTTAGATCTGATAAGGATTTTTCATTTTTCTTTCTAATTTCGCTTATATAGAATTAGTGAAAAAAGTAATAAAATGGCAGTTTTTCAAGTTCTCTTGTTCCAATAAAATCAATTTCATTTTCAATTTTGAATACTAAACTGAATGTTAGATTTTATATTTTTATCAAGATAAGATCAGTGATGGAATAACAAATTTTCGCCCGCCAAGTATAATTTTGGCCCCCAGAAAAAACAACTTATATTTAGTTGTGTGTTTATATATTACAATATATCAAATTTCAAATTTGTTTCTAAAATAAATCTGCTACATGCTACATGTATACATAAAATTGTAATTTTTCCAGAAGGAAATAAATATGCATACCTAATATGTGCATTAGGGTGGTCTTTATTTTCGAAGTTTTGATTTTTGAGGAGTGTTAAAATGGATGCAATTCTACGCGTACATCGCTAAACTAAAACTAAATTTGACAAGAGTCTAGTATATTTGACGAGTTTAGACCATATTTAATATTTTACCCAGTAGCCTATATTCCCAGTCAAATATTTATTCATTTTTCTTGACCATGGCGGTTTTCTGCCTATTTATTTATTTATTTTTTATTCATTGACTACGGCAACTTCCTGTCTACTTATTTATTTTTTTAAATCATTTATTTTTGAACAACAATTTCTTTAAACCCAGTGACATATTCTATTTATTTTTTGTTTTATTTAATTGATTATTTATTTATTTATTCTTCCCAGTGTATTTATTTATTTATTTTTATTGTTTGGACGACGTGCGGTATTCCCTTTTTTATTTTTATTATTATTATTATTTTATTCTTGGTCGCAGCATACTAAGGTTTCACACCGTTCTGCTGTGGCCACACCCTGAGCCACTCAACCGGATCCTGAGTGGAAGGATCGGAGGGCTATAAGGGGCGATGTGGAGGCCCTTTAAAAAAAAATTCCAAATTTCTCACCCCCACCCCTCTGGTTAATTTTAGTATGTTTATCCTTCTGGGGGCCCACAGATGATGTATACAAATTTTGGTTGAGTTTGAACCAAAGGGACTATAGTTCCCAAATTTCGCCCCCTGGTTAATTTTAGTATTTTTACCCTCCTGGCGACCCACAGATAATGTATACAAATTTTGGTTGAGTTTGAACCAAAGGGACTATAATTTCCAAATTTCGCACCCCCATCCCGTGGTTAATTTTAGTATTTTTACCCTTCTGGTGGCCCAGATGATGTATAACAATTTTGGCTAATTTTGGACGAGTTTGGACCAAAGGGGGCTATAATTTCCAAATTTCGCACCTCCATCCCTGGTTAATTTTTTGAGCTCGATTGTTTAAAATTATTGTATTGTCACCTAAATTACGTATTCATCCCAAGTTTTAAATCGATACGACAATTAGAAGTAGGGTAAAATCGTCTCTCTAGATCGGTTAACGTCGAGTCGTGTTACATACAAGTGAAGCTAATATAAAACGATTAATAAAAAGAACTTAATGAACTGAAATATTTGCAATTAAAATTAAACCACGAAGGCAAATTTTTAAAATAAATGGCTGAGTTTCACTTCTGTAGTGGGTCCCACGACCAGTGCAGCAAATTTTTTGTGTGTTTTACAGGACAAATTGATAATGAAGCGTCCCCTGGAAGATTTCTCTCCGTGTGACGGGAATCTCACCGATCAGCCTGGAAAGTCAAAAAATCGAGACACGCAAGATAAATGCCACGACTTTTTCATTAACACATTGCACAAGCCCATTCTAATTTCCATTTAGATGGTTTTATCATGATGTAAGGAGCTTAGACAAAACTGCACCTTGCCTAATGGATTAAACCGAAGCCTGATTTGAATATTGGAACATCCAACAAAAAGGAACAGAAATAAGAGATGGAAAGGGTGATAAATCAAACGAGACTGTTTGACTTGTATGAAACCTAGTCCATATCGCTTTAATCATTAACGGACTCAGGATAATAAAACAATATAACAGTTCATATTAATATTTGATTTATTAATGAAGCATCTAATAAGTCGCCATCGGCCTTGGAATAGTTAAAGTACACGATCTTAGAAATCTTGATAACGCGGTTAGTTCTTGGATAGTGGCTTAAGTGACTTGACATCGAAACAAAAGCTTTCTGGTTCCCAAATTTTCACCTTTGAATTTGGGAAAGTCTTATCCGGGTCGGTTTTGGATATATTCAGTTCGGGTCGGTTCTGCTGTTACGAGACGACTTGTCCCTAGCCAACCTAACCGCTTAAAAAACCTGTAGGAACTCGAGGTCTCCAGACCACAAAACGGAGCAGAACTAAATATACCCTAACCGAAATTATAAGACTAGTTTGGAAACGAATTTTTTATCTAATCGAAGCGAGATTCAGAAGCGAACACGTGCTAAAATTCAACCTAAATTAATACTACAATTTGTGACTTTGATTGAGACCATGGGTTCTGTAGTCTTTACCTGAGGACCCTTTGAAGTGGCGATTGGCGCGAGACCGATCCAATACTTTATCGGCTTTACATTGGATAAAGTTAATTGGCTTGGGGCATTTTTTGCTGGGTAGTCATACCCTTAAATGATTTGGTAATTCAGTTGTCTAAATAGCAGGGGCTCTCATTATACGAGGCATGGCTATTAAATGACCCGGCTGATGCTGATACTGGCGAACAGCGAGCGTGCCGCGACAGGTTTGAACATGATTGTGTCTGATAATGCTTCCCAGTATGCGGCCCGACTCGCACTTGGTCGATCTATTTAAATATTTTGTGTTATTTTTTGATCTAAGGCTTACTTTGCTGAAGGCCAAATAGTGAAAACATCTATTATATTTTGCAACCATTTAGTGTAGTTGTTTATGACTATAAGCCGACAATTGCAAAAGGGTTGTATTTTAGTGGTAGCATTCTAAAGAGACTAGTATTTATTAAGAAAATAAAATTATTCGTTGGCGTTACTTATTCAATAATTAATTAAATAAAGACATTAAATAAAATCACTTATATGAAAAGCTAGCAGGTAGTATTTGGTTGAATGTATCCAGGCTTTAATTCAACAGGAAAGACGCTAGCCCCATGGGAGTGCGAAAACCATTCAATCATTTCTATTCCATGTAGGAATGTAAACCATTTTAGTATAATTTTCTTTTATCTATTTATAAAAATGCAACCGATGTAGCAGCGAACATAAAAATGAATTATAATTATTGGAAAGGAATGCAAGGGAGTGGCAGGTCTTGTTTTTTTTTTTTTTTTTTTTTTTTTTTCAATTCAGAACCAGGGGTGCGCATTGGAAAGATTTTGGAGACAACCACCATTCCCATTAAATTAGATTATATAGGATATAGGGTCCAAGGAGTAAATATATATCATAACGTCACCCTCGTTTTATAAAATAGCCCACCACCAAATTTTATTTTCCAAAGGTTATTTTAGAGTAGAGGTCGCCAAATTTCTTTGCCCGTCGACCCCATCAAGAATTTTTTGACTTTTTATCAACTATATCTATTTTATTATAGTACTAGCTGCAAGGCCCGCCTTCGGCGGCCCTCTTGCTAGCCAAAGCGCACACCCCCTAGACCCCAACCCACGAACCCGACCCTAATACCCCACTCCCCCCCGAACCCCATCCAGCACCTCCCACCCCTCGCACCATGCACCCGTGCCCAACCACAGCCCCCACCCCACTACGCCTCTGGACCCTCACCTGAACCCCCACTCCACACTGGACCACCCTACCCCCCCACCATTCTTGCTTATAAACATGAAGAAATGTGGTAGTAATTAAACAATAATGAAAGAAACATTTTATTGTAAGGCACTTAGTATTCTTGTGTTTAGCAAATACATTGTAAACTAACGAGTATAGAGTATAAGATAATTCAGGTTAATTTAGTAATGTAATTTAAAAAAAAAAAAAAAAAAAAAAACTATATAATATTTTAGTATTTGCATTAAAAAAAAATAAGCTGGCGTGTTCTGATGGGGTCCACTGATTATGTATACAAAATTTGGTTGAGTTTGGTAAATGGCCAATATTTTCATTTTTTGACCCTACACCCCCCCTATTTTGGGAGGTTAATTTTTGCATGTTTAGACTTCTGGGGTCCCACTGATTATGTATACAAAATTTGGTTTAGTTTGCTCAAATGGTCTAGATTTTTAATATTTAACCCCCCCCCCTCCACCACCCTTAATTTTTGGTCTATATGAACCAAAATCTAATCAGCTATTAATCTTAATGGATCAAAACTATATGTGAAATTTGGTTTTGATATTCCCACTAGTTTTTGAGCAAGCTCGTCCACAAAAATTTGATAACGCACAGACAGACTAACAAACTAACAGGCATTTTGACAAAACAATTATAATCTCGAAAAATATCATTTTTTTCAATGTTCACTTATTAGGCCTTTTTTGTAGACGAAAATTCCAAGGTCTCGCCCATTTTTTTAACCAAAATAGTTCCAGCCGTTTTTGAGATATTTCGAAAAAAAGAAGCAAAAAACCACTTTTTTCATCCACGATTACAATACTTGACCATACCCTTTATGGTAAAGTAAAAAGATATTTTGAAATATTATTCAAAATTTGAGAAAGTAAATTCTTAAATACAAAAACTATCAGACCACGTCTATAAAATGTCAATACCAGGGTGCTGCCTCGTACCCAAAATGATGGGTTCGTCTAAAATGCCCCAAAATTACTCGGGTTTGGTAAACACACTGCGAGAAAAAGTAGTACCTACAATCACATCCAACCCATGAAATCCGGTAGCTACAAAAATTCTCGCATAAATAGAATCCGCTACCGAAAAAGGAGCTTCCAAAATATGCAATTTACAGGAATGCGAAGAACACAATCTTCTGAGATTTGATTGATAAGGGGAAAATTTTAGGCACAACGAGTTAGTATAGTACATACCATATATCTATGACAAAAGGATTAGATATAGTTTCTGAAGATAATGGCCGTTTATAGAAAATTCTATGAAGAAGGGATCAAATAGTTTTTGAAGGATAGTGACAGAGAATGAATATGTTAAAAAAAATATTTTTACAAATTTAATCAAATGAATTTGATAATAATTTTTTCAAAAACTGAAATATCTGCATTTAAAATAAAAGATGTTTTGAAAAATTGTTCAAAATGTGTGAAATGTTTCAAATAAGTGCAAAAATATGTATTATACTTTTTTTTACTTTTACCATTTTCGAAATATCTCAAAAACGATTGAAACTATTTTGATTAAAAAAATTGAGCGAAACCATGGGATTTCTGTCTACAAAAATGGTCCAATAAGTGAACATCGAAAAAATTATATTTTTCGAAATAATAATTGTTTTGTCAAAATGTCTGTTAGTCTGTGCGTTATCAAATTTTTGTGGACGAGCTAGCTCAAAAACTAGTGTGAATATCAAAACCAAATTTCACACATAGTTTTGGTGCATTGAGATTAAGAGCTGATTAGATAGATGTTGGTGCATATCGACCGGGAGCTATGATCCGGATAAATAACTAACTGATCTCTCTGGTCGAACATGTTAGCAAAAAAAAAAAAATAAGCTGACGTGTTCTGATGTCCATGCACTTGACTTTACCATAAAACCTGGCCCCTAAAATTATTTATAATCATGTAGGAGGGGGGTAGTTTTTGCATTTTTATACTTGTGGGGTCCCACTGATTATGTATACAAAATTTGGTTGAGTTTGGTAAATGGCCAAGATTTGTATTTTTTGACTCTACACCCCCCCCCCCCCATTTTTGGGTGGTTAGTTTTTGGATTTTTAGACTTCTGGGGGTCCACTGATTATGTATACAAAATTTGGTTGAGTTTGCTCAAATGGCCTAGATTTTTAATTTTTAACTCCCCCCTCCGTTCCCATTAATTTTGGGTCGATATGCACCAAAATATAATCAGCTCTTAATCTCAATGGACCAAAACTACGTGTGAAATTTGGTTTCGATATTCAAACTACTTTTTGAGCTTGCTCGTCCACAAAAATTTGATAACGCACAGACATCCAGACAACCAGACAAACAGACTAACAGATATTTTGACAAAACAATTATTATCTCGAAAAATATAATTTTTTCAATGTTCACTTATTAGAGCTTTTTTGTAGAGCAAAATGGCATGGTTTCGCTCAATTTTTTTAATCAAAATAGTTTCAGCCGTTTTTGAGATATTTCGAAAAAAAAGAAGGAAAAAAAAACACTTTTTTCATGCACGATTACAATACTTGATCATACCCTGTATGGTAAAGTAAAATGCAATTGCGTAAAGAATCTGTGGTCTACTTTTAAGTGATTATTGCTAATCTCTGATTACATTTAATTGGAAAGTAGAGGGAAAGAAAAAATGGAAGAAAGATAGATAAAGGATTCTGGTTGTCTCTGGACAATAAATCACTGGTATGAAATTCAACAAAGAGTGAGGGGGGGGGTCAAAGAAAGAAGCTGAAAAGGAATCATTTCTAATTGTTATTGAATAATACATACGAAGATGGATCTTAAATGAGCGAGGCGTTGCCAATGGTTTTTCAATAAACCGAGTTTATTATGAGGGAACTAAAGCACGTTGGGCCTGTGGTCAATGAATTGGCTTTGGTCCAGAAGAGGGAAGCCGTGAGAGCTCTTCGATCCTGCTATTTTATCCCCTAAAGAAGCGAGGTGTAACAATTCGGGTGGTATATTGATGGTAAGGGATTATCCTTGAACCAACTGGACTGAACACAGAGTTTCATTTATTGCCACTAGAAGAAAATAATTATTTTTTACTGTTCCGTACAACGTAGAAAGAGCCCTATACACCAGCGGTTGCCAAAGTGGTGGTCCGCGAGAAAATTTCGCTGGTCCGCAGAAAAATGTGGAATATACTTTCTTTTCTATCTTTTATTTGTTTTGTTTGTACAATTTTTGTTTATTTTGTTTATTTTATTATGGTTTATTAATAAAGCTTTCATAACTTGGTTACTATTAATAGTTTCATTTTATTAACTAGGTACATTTTATGTGTTCTTTGATCACAATTTTTTTTATAAATATATTTAACAATTAAAAAATCCTATTAGTGGTCCGCGGGATTTAAATTATGATTTAACTGGTCCGTGAGGTCAAAAAGTTTGGCGACCGCTGCTATACACTACCGTCCAAAAGTATTTACCAACCTATACAATCTGAAGTTTTAACATTTATAATCGTGAAATAAAATAATGAAAATATCAATCAAGGCAGTAGCTAGAAAACAAATTCGGGGGGGAGTTACTCACCAATGGGTTAGGAGTGTATGGGTATACTCCTACGAGTAGAGAACATGAACTCCAAGAGATGCCCAGATTCTGAATAATTTTTTAATTCAATTTTTATTGTATGTTTATTTGTTTTCTGTAAAACAAAATTTACTATATCTCAAGATTTCAGGGAAGAGTGGGGGTTCTAATACCCCCCCATACTTCACTGGTTACGGCCTTGGTTCTAATATACATTTTATTGGTAAAATTACATTTGAAAGCAAAATCAAAGTAAAAGTAAACAATGTCATACCTACAGAACAATTAAATTTTTGTATCATCTATATGTCTAACCTTATTTTTAATTACTTCTTTACATAGTTATTGGAGTCTTGGCAACAAGTTATTTCTTGTTATAATCATCATTTTGATTGATGATTATAAAAAGAAATAACAATTTTCGAGCACTATTGAGAAAGAGAAGAAATGAAGTTTCTTATATGTTTCTTTCGTTGACCCTTTTACACCATGAAGAAGGAAGAAAGATCCTCCGAAACGTCGGTTTTTAAGAGGATGAAAATAACATTCCAATAAAATTCTTTTATTCGTAATTCTATTTTTCATTATACTTGAGATGCCTTTCCTTCAATTCTCTATTAATAATATTTTATTATACAACAGCGTTTAGGAATACGAGCCCACTCGCACTTAGATTAAAAAAGAGTAAATAATTTCCAAATTTTATACACGCATAAGAACTAATAAAATTTTTGATACTATCAAAGAATATATTCATCTTGGATAAAGATATAAATTTGTAATAGGATAGTTACATAGTTTTTATGAATTGGAAATTGAAAAAATCCTACAGCTATATTATTGGGCGTATCCTAGCTGGTTCATGTAAGGCGCTATAAAATATAAATGCACACAATCACTTTTATAGTAGATTTTATTATATAGGTAACTTAGAAATTTTAGCGGAATATGTAGGAGATAAATAATTTGCGATTACGCTCTATATAAGAATTTATATACGTATAGATAGAAGAGAGGGGAAATAAAAAATAACAAAAATATGTAAATAGCACGCCAATTTGCATAAACCTTAAAGTTTGAAAGCAGGAACATAGGAATAAAAAATTTCTGGGAGGCTCACATCTGGTAAGACGTGAATGGGATCTTGAACTAAAAAGCTAATTTTTCATGAGCTTTTAGAAACAGAGAATTTGAGGATAAAAGATAAAACTTTTCCGGGCTAGGTACTTACAATAACTGATTTGATAATACAGGAATTATTTAACGGGTTATAGTGGTGTTTCACAAAGAGGAAATAAAATTAAAAAATTAAAAAATCTTTTAAATTATTTTGGAGATTTTTTTTATTTATCTCTATACATATTTCGGGCTATGAACCCTTCATCAGGAGGTTTAACAGAAAACTGAATATAAAATTTTTACATAGTATCAATGTTATTGTAATACAGGGCGAGTGGAGGGGGGTGAGTCAATGGGCGTTTAAAAGAAATGAGTGGTTAGATTTAAAGGTATGTGGAAGGGAGAAATGGGTATTGAACAAATTGTCTGGTCAGAGTCAAGTACATTTCAAATAGGATGTCTTTGTTCGAAATTTATTTGTATAGAATTCTGGGAATACCTATTAAAGGAATTTGTTTAAGGGTTTTAGACTATATAAATTTGGACAAAAGAAGAGGATATACAAAGTTAATTCGAAGATGAGAAAAGAGGAACAAATGTTTAGTAAAGAATGAATGAATTTCGGTTAAATTTGGTTTATTAATAGGTAGATCAATTATTGTTGATTTAGTGGTTTCTAATTGGTTATTGAGAATGGGTTCATTGCCGGCGATTGCTTTCTTGATTTCAATGGATTCTAATAAATCTAGTTTGCGTCCTTTTGGGGAGAAATGTAGAATAAGGAGGCTTTCTTTAGATGGGGAATGATAACCTATAACCCGTTAAATAATTCCTGTGTTTAATATGTTTCACTATAAACCAACACCGCTTTCCCTAAACTTTATTGATTTGATAATGTTTCTGTCAGCGTACGGTTCGAATAATAAAGCTGAAATTTGGCAAAGTGTGCAGTCTATAAATATTAAGTTGTGTACCGAATTTCAGATTATTAGCTAGATCTGCTCGATATCTGCATGATATCTGCATGATATAACAATACATTATTTTCTTATTTTCTGCATTATCAAACAGAACTTTTCAATTTAGAAGATCCAAAATCTAATCAGCTCTTCATTTTGTAAATCCAAACATTGCATCAGAATGAATTTTCTAGATAATATTTTGATCTTTCTTTTTTCATTTAATTTAGTTATCAGGTGTTGTAATTATTGGATAAAAAATACTTGTTAGTTCCAAAATGTTTCACCATGTACCAACACCAAATTTCTTAAAAACTATCAGGTTTTGTCGCGCGCGTAACTTTACTGGTTCATCATCACTATCAAAATCAGTGCTTTTCAAACTTTTTGAATTCGGGTAAAACTAAACGTAACATTTTTTGGAATACTTATAATTCAACATAAAGATTAATCCGCAATCATTTCTCTATAAAAATAATTGTTTTCCTACTCAATTTAAATGAAATAATATAAATATAATAAAAATAAATACATTACATTATGTTAAATTCCGCAAATTTTTCTCTATAAAAATAATTAAGACTATAAATTAGTATTTTAGTTTTGTTAAATTGTTAATTTATTGTATAAAAATGTATATTGTAACTGGGATACTCCCGTATATCGAATAAAATAAAAAATAAACCAGGGGAGGCTAACCAAGAGATTACTTGCTGGTCCGGGAGAGATTGTACATTTTTAACCGACTTCAAAAAAGGAGGAGGTTCTCTATTCGACTGAATTTTTTTTTTTTTTTTTTTTTGTGCCTATGTTACCTCATATCTCCGCCAATTCTCAACCGATTTTAAAAATTTTTTTTGCATTGGGTCCAGTCTAGCTTCCGATTGGTCCCATTTTTTTCGTATTTTTTTCATAGACCTTTTTTATTAGGTTTGTTTAGACCTAACCTCTTTGTTTATGAACCGATTTCGATGGTTCTTTTTTTATCCGATAGGGGGTGTCTTAGGGATGGTGTCATATTAATTTGGTCAAGTTCTGATGATATGATCACTATTAATAACATCACTAAAAAGAGAAAAATAAAAATAATTTTTAAGAAAAAAATAAAAACCGACTTCAAAAAATTAAATGCAACAAATAAAATACACTAAAAGGTATAAAATAATTATTATCTTATTTAGTTACAACTAAACGACGAAATATTAACATGAAATTACTTTTTGAAGTTGGTGCCAAACATATACCTTTTATGAATCGCACTCGACGGATCTTACTTAGTACGTTTATTTATTATTATTATCAAGAGAATCATGTCCTATCCCTAAACCTAATTAGCTTCAATCCATGTTTTCACCCAGATCCTTATTCCCCAGGTAGCTGCTAAGTGCAAACATACTTCAGGGCATGGCATCCCTGCCCATCGAGCTCATGATTTTTTATCAAGAGAATCATGTCCTATCGCTAAACCTAATTAACTTCAATCCATGTTTTCACAGACCACTTATTCCTCAGGTAGTTGCTCGTCCTTCTAATACTAACATTGAGATTACGACTAAGGTTTTCTTATTTTATGAAAAACCAAATGCTTTATCAATGGGTAACGAGTAGGTGTGTACCTCTTTGTTCTTTTAGATAACAAAAGTATAAACCTACTTCAGGGCATGGCATCCCTGCCCACGTGAGCTCATGATTTTTTTATCAAGAGAATCATGTCCTATCCCTAAACCTAATCAACTTCAATCCCTGTTTTCACAGATCTTTATTCCTCAGGTAGTTACTCGTCCTTCTAATACTAACATTGAGATGACGACTAAGGTTTTCTAATTTTATGAAAAACCAAATGCTTTATCAATGGGTTACGAGTAGGTGTGTACCTCTTTGTTCTTTGAGATAACAAAAGTACAAACCTACTTCAGGGCATGGCATCCCTGCCCACGTGAGCTCATGATTCTTGTACCAAGAGAATCATGTCCTATCCCTAAACCCAATCAACTTCAATCCCTGTTTTCACAGATCCTTATTCCTCAGGTAGTTGCTCGTCCTTCTAATACTAACATTGAGATTACGACTAAGGTTTTCTTATTTTATGAAAAACCAAATTCTTTATTAATGGGTAACGAGTAGGTGTGTACTTCTTTGTTCTTTTAGATAACAAAAGTACAAACCTACTTCAGGGCATGGCATCCCTGCCCACGTGAGCTCATGATTTTTTTTATCAAGAGAATCATGTCCTATCCCTAAACCTAATCAACTTCAATCCATGTTTTCACAGATCCTTATTCCTCAGGTAGTTGCTCGTCCTTCTAATACTAACATTGAGATTATGACTAAGGTTTTCTTATTTTATGGAAAAACAAATTCTTTGTCAATGGGTAACGAGTAAGAGTTTACTTCTTTGTTCTTTTAGATAACAAAAGTACAAACCTACTACAGGGCCTAGCATCCCTGTTCACATTAGCTCATGATTCTTTTCCCAAAATAATTATGTCCTATCCCTATCCCTAATCCTAATCAACTTCAATCCCTGTTTTCACAGATCCTTATTCCTTCGAAATCGAAATGATCCGCGAGTATATTTATATTTATTCTCTAGTGTAATAGTGTCTTCCTGTGGGGTAAGATAATTCCAAGTCAAAGCCACGAGAGTTTGGGTGATAATGTAAGATATCTTTATAATAACCTTTTCTATAAATACTGTAAATTTTTCAAGTACTTTATTCTAGTTTCAAAAAAAGATCAATTTAATAAATAATATATTACATATAATTTTATACCGAATATTTCTATAAAAAATACTTTAAATTCATTATATTATTTTACTAATAGTATTTTTTTTATTTTTCCAGGTAGGTGCTTACCTTCTAATAGTAACATTAATAATAAGTCTTCAGTTTTCTTATTTTATGGAAAAACAAATTCTTTATTTTTGGGTAACGAGTAGGTGCGTACCTCTTTGTTCTTTTAGATAACAAAAGTATAAACCTACTTCAGGGCATGGCATCCCTGCCCACGTGAGCTCATGATTTTTTTATCAAGAGAATCATCTCCTATCCCTAAACCTAATCAACTTCAATCCCTGTTTTCACAGATCCTTATTCCTCAGGTAGTTGCTCGTCCTTCTAATACTAATATTGAGATTACGACTAAGGTTTTCTAATTTTATGAAAAACCAAATGCTTTATCAATGGGTAACGAGTAGGTGTGTACTTCTTTGTTATTTTAGATAACAAAAGTACAAACCTACTTCAGGGCATGGCATCCCTGCCCACGTGAGCTCATGATTTTTTTTATCAAGAGAATCATGTCCTATCCCTAAACCTAATCAACTTCAATCCATGTTTTCACAGATCCTTATTACTCAGGTAGTTGCTCGTCCTTCTAATACTAACATTGAGATTATGACTAAGATTTTCTTATTTTATGGAAAACCAAATTCATTATCAATGGGTAACGAGTAGGTGTGTACTTCTTTGGTCTTTTAGATAACAAAAGTACAAACCTACTTCAGGGCATGGCATCCCTGTCCACGTGAGCTCATGGTTTTTTTATCAAGAGAATCATGTCCTATCCCTAAACCTAATTAACTTCAATCCATGTTTTCACAGATCCTTATTCCTCAGGTAGTTGCTCATCCTTCTAATACTAACATTGAGATTACGACTAAGGTTTTGTTATTTTATGGAAAAACAAATTTTTTGTCAATGGCTAACGAGTAAGTGTTTACTTCTTTGTTCTTTTAGATAACAAAAGCACAAACCTACTTTATGGCATGGCATCCCTGCCCACGTGACCTCATGATTCTTTTACCAAGAGAATCATGTACTATCCCTAAACCTAATCAAATTCAATCCCTTTTTTCACTGATCCTTATTCCTCAGGTAGTTGCTCGTCCTTCTAATACTAACATTGAGATTACGACTAAGGTTTTCTTATTTCATGAAAAAATAAATTATTTATCAATGAGTAACGAGTAGGTGTGTACTTCTTTTTTCTTTTAGATAACAAAAGTAGAAACCTACTTCAGGGCATGGCATCCCAGCCCACGTGAGCTCATGATTCTTTTACCAAGTGAATCATGTCCTATCACTAAACCTAATCAACTTCAATCCCTGTTTTCACTGATCCTTATTCCTCAGGTAGTTGCTCGTCCTTCTAATACTAACATTG
>JALMQS010000092.1:6169454-6187432 GCA_024734495.1 Forficula auricularia | reverse complement strand
AATCCAATATAGAATGATTATTCCTCAAGTACTAGATGAGAATCAATCGCTATTTTTGGTTTAAAATCGATTTCTCTATGTCTTCAGCAATGGTTACAAATAAAAAGCGAAACGTCAAATATCCAATATAGAATGATTATTCCTCAAGTTCTAGATAAGAATCAATCGCTATTTTTGGTTTAAAGTCGATTTCTTTATGTCTTCAGCAATGGTTACTAATAAAAACCGAAACGTCAAAAATCAAATTGATTTCTCTATATCTTCAGCAATGGTTAATAATAAAAACCGAAACGTCAAAAATCCAATATAGAATGATTATTCCTCAAGTACTAGATGAGAATCAATCGCTATTTTTGGTTTAAAATCGATTTCTCTATGTCTTCAGCATTGGTTACTAATAAAAACCGAAACGTCAAAAATCCAATATAGAATGATTATTCCTCAAGTACTAGATGAGAATCAATCGCTATTTTTGGTTTAAAGTCGATTTCTCTGCGTTCTCTGTGCAATGGTTACTAATAAAAACCGAAAAGTCAAAAATCCAATATAGAATGATTATTCCTCAAGTACTAGATGAGAATCAATCGCTATTTTTGGTTTAAAATCGATTTCTCTATGTCTTCAGCAAAGATAACGGATAAGAAAACAACGCAGTTGCTATGGTTACTTATAAAAATTCCTCCCAAATTTTTAGCATTTCACAGAGAGAAGCCTATTCATTCTTACTTAAGCAAGGCTAAATGAGCTATATTAAAACTTTCAAATGAATAAATTTTAAAAGAATTTAAATATTAAAAAAAGTATTCTCTTAATCTAGAGTAAAGTACTTTAAAATATAATTTTACTAAAAAGGGGGGGGGGTTGAAGTGTTGGGGTGGAGATGTGGGGCTCGGGTGCATGGTGCGGAGGTGGGGGTGCTGGGTGGGGTTCGGGGGTAAGGGTCCAGGGGGCTTAGCCCCCTGGCTAGTAAGAGAGCCGCCGAAGGCGGTCCTTTAATCAAAATACTATAAAATGAACCTATAAAGGAGTTAAATTGAAAGTTTCTTTTTGCCGAGAGTAGCAGAATTTTTATAAATTAAAGGAGAAAATAAAAGAATGTGTCCTTTGCTGGAATTATAAATGTTTAATTTATTTATAACGAGACTATAGTTTCGAACTCTTTCCCCTCTTCATCAGTCCTGTGAATCAATTGTAATAGACTGATGAGCGCAAAGCGTTCGAAACAAATTAAACATTTATAATTCCAGCAGAGGACACACTCTTTTATTGTCTCCTTCAATCTATAAAGAGATATTATTTTTTCGGGGACCAAAATTAGGGGGTTCAAAAAATAGAACTATCAATATAAGTTCTAGACCCTTTAATCGATTTGTACGAAATTTCACACATTCACTCTATTGGGCCAAAAAGGTGGAGGGGAGGGCTAAAAATATTTCCATTAATTCTCCATTAAAGTTCTACCAGTCCCACTCAAAAAGAAAATATTTCTAATTATTACACTATGTTATTTAATAAAATTGTTTCCAAAACAAATTTTGAGCTCTAATTTTTTTTTTTTTTTTTTTATTACGTGCCTGTTGCACTGTCATTAAATTCTATATTTTCAAAAATTTGCGAAGCAAGCCATTATATTCACCCTCTGACTATATTTTCGATGAAAATATTATTTGAACAATTATTTATATCAAATGGGCCACTCATGAATAATCTACTTCAATGGAATTATTTTTTGGCTGCTAATCTAATCAGAGGTAACGGGATTCTTTCCATGCTTTTTCATTCAATTGCATTTCTTTCTGAGTCCAGAACACTTTTAGTGAGTGTCTTTTCTCGTTGTCCCATTTTGTGAATTTAATAGATTTTTGACTCGTACTATTTAGCTGTAACAATTATTGTTGAAATCTTTAAACGCTTGCACTACCTACCTAAGTACATCTTATTGAAAAAATTTTGTCGTCAGTAATCAAGAAAATCCAAATATGCAGGTGAACTCACGACTTAATACTATAGCTGTTGTAAACTAATTAATAATTACGTGTCGTCCACTTAATCATAGGATTATTATTTCTAATATATTTTAGACATAGACTATTTCACTTAATTGGAACATTGATTTAATTTACTAATAGAACTTTAAAATCAAAAATATTTAATTTTTTGTTTTCGTTAAAAAATTTGAATTAGATGTTTCTTTCAATCTTTCAGGTAACTTGTATTCAAAAAAATTGAATGTATATACTATATACAGGGTAATTCACGGTCGATGGCACGTTAGACGTTTATGGAAAACGAAACGCAGGATTTTTCTGAAAATTTAGCACCTTACATTTTCTTACCTGTTCTATCGATCTAAAATATTTTTCAGCAGTGTGACTTTTCGGCTTCCATCGAAAAGTCATAGCAACTATATTTATTTAAATGGAACACACCGTATATTAACACGTTTTTAGAACCGCCCTTTTATTAAAATACTTTTTTATTAATATTGTTCTATACCTATCTCTATCGGTTTTCGAGATAAAAAATAATTTGTTTTAAATATGGTCCAAAACATGACCCTATTTAAACTTAAATAAATTAGTGCTCTCAATTCATGAAAAGTAGATATTTTGTTTGTAGTTTAGACACACCCGAATTATTTAATTTACACCGAAAAATCGACTCCATATTATACAGGGCGTGCTAAGATTTCTATTATTTCCGTTATTAATAAAAAGGGACAAAAGCTCGTTTTTTTCAAATGAGACCCCCTGTATTACTCAATAAATTGAAAGACGAAGAAAAATGCTTTAATGCGATAAATCATGTCCTTATACATAAAACATCATGTTTTCTTAATAAAGGCGCTTTTTCGTGAAAAATTACTTTTAAATTAATTTAATTTTAACTAACCATGGAAATATCAAGCTTATGACAGTTTGTTGACTATTTATAAGAAACTTGTAAAGAGTTTATTGACGGTGTTGAAAAAAACCTCCCAAAATGACCGCAAATATTGATTATTCAAAGAAGTAATTATGAAAAATTATTTATTTTGTACTAGAAGAATTTCATTTTAATAATCAATATTTGCAATCATTTTGGGAGATTTTTTTGAACATCGTCAATAAATTGTTTATAAGTTTCTTATAAATAGTCAACAAACTGTCATAAGCTTGATATTTGCATGATTAGTTAAAATTAAATTAATTAAAATGTAATTTTTCACGTAAAAGCGGCTTTATTAAGAAAATTTGAAGTTTTAGGTATAGGGGCATGATATATCGTCTTAAAGCATTCTTCTTCGTCTTTCAATTTATTGAGTAATATACTGGGGGTCCCATTTGAAAAAAACGAACTTTTGACCCCTTTTTTGGATATCTAAAATAATCGTAATCTTAGCACGCCCTGTATAATATGGAGTCGATTTTCGGCGTAAATTAAATATTTCGGGTGTGTCTAAACCAGTGTTTCCCAAACTTTTTTAGTCCATGCCCCACTTTAACATTTCTAAAATCATCATGTCCCCCCATATAATAATTTTAGTTAAAAAATGTATTTTTGTTCTTTTTAGTAATATGAATAATAATTTTGAAAGCGATTTCTTACAACTGTTGTCAAAACAAAGAAACGAACTTTTAATAAATAAAAATAATATATTTTTAAAACTTAATTTAATGTGATTTGTGGACTTGATACTTTTTACACAGCGATTTTATATCTGACTCAAAAAAATGAATGTTTTTTTTTTACAAATTTCATATCTCATATTTTCAAATTGCCCCCCTCCAAACAGCAAATTTCCCCCCTGTGGGGCGTACGCCCCACTTTGGGAAACACTGGTCTAAACTATCACCAAATTATCAACTTTTCATGAATTGAGAGCACTAATTTATTTAAGTTTAATTAGGGCCATGTCTTGGACCATATTTAACACAAATTATTTTTTATCTTGAAAACCGATAGAGATAGGTATAGGACAATATTAACAAAAAAGTATTTTAATGAAAGGGCGGTTCTAAAAACGTGTTAATATATGGGGTGTTCTATTTAAAAAAATAAAGTTGATACAATTTTTCGATGGAAGCCGAAACGTCGCAATACTGAAAATATTTTAGATCGATAGAACAGATAAGGAAATGTAAGGTGCTAAATTTTTAGAAAAATCCTGGGTTCCGTTTTCCATAAACGTCTAACGTGCCATCGACCGTGAATCACCCTGTATATTTATTATTAATTTATTAATTAATGGTGTTATGTACATAGGTCAGAGTAGACCCTTATAGTGTACAATCAAAAAAAAAAAAGAAACTGACAAATATAGAGATTAACAATATAAAGAAAAATGAAATATAGAATATATATATATGTGTGTGTGTGTGACTAATCACATTGACGCTTCGAAAGCTTCTATTTGACTTTTTTACTAAAAAATTATTTCATATCTGTTTAATATATAACGATAGATTGAGACTATAATTCTTATTCATGTGTTTTTATTGTGCAATTTTTTTAAGATATTTCAACTTTATATAATAGACTTTGCATGTAATTTTATTATTAGTGTTAAAATAGTTAGCTTGTGTTAAGGATAAAACTCTTTCCACACTTAATTAATAGAAAATTCTTTATTTCATGTCGGAGCTTGTTTCAATGGATATGGACTTGTGTCGACATGTATCCGGGATTATTATAAAAGTGCCCAAGCTTATATTTCGCAACCTTTTCTTTCTATACCAGGGTGAGACATTCTACCCCCCCCCCCCCACCCAATCTCTTTTCAAAGAATTTATTATTTTTTAAATATTTTTATTTTTAATTGTTTTTTAAATATTTTCAGAGAAATAAGGGAATTATTTTTTCGAAATTTTATTAGATTCTTTTCATTTGCTTTTAAGGAAAGAAAAAATTTATTAAATACATTTTTTTCATTAAAAATAAATAATTATATACAATGAATTTATTTTTATTAGGTAGAATTTTTAATCAAATAAATATGAATTAACAAATATTTATTATGGAGTGTTCATTTTAGAAAATCAATTCATACGAAATTTGTTTTTAATAAAATTAATATAATCATTTATTTTTTCTAATAAAATTTCCTCGGTAGGCTTACAAGCTGGGCGTGTTTAATTTGATAATAAAATTTCCAAATCAAAATGATTAAATTTTTTATTTTCGTAAAAAAATTCCAATTCGATTTTTTTTTTTCCAATTTTTCAGGTACCTTAAATCCAAAAAAATTGAAAATCTCTCTCTATATATATCTGCGTGTGTGGTGAAATAAAATACAAATTTTTTACCACTAGAACGAACTGAACGATTTTGCGTTCTTGGCCACTGATAAGAATGGAAAATCCGGATCGACACATTTTTTTATGACTTTACGTTTTTGAATCGTGGATTATGGGAATTTAGACAGATCGACATTAGATATTATTATGGGACCTGAATTAACTTTGTACGACCTTTCGTTTTTCAGCTATAGTGGGTTTAGAAATAGGAATTAACATAAATGAACGAATAAAACACAAACACTAAAGAAAGAAAAATCTTAATTACTACTTAAAAAAAATTAATAACTACTACACATATTTATCTTTATTTCAAATTATTTATTTCCAATAATGAAGCTGTTGTTTTTGTGATTTAACTAAAAATTCAAACTAGACATAAAACAAAGTGAGAAGCTAAAAATTTATTTATTATTTATTTTGATCTTTTACTTTTACGATTAGACATAATTTTGCTTAGAGTAGGGCGCTATGGAAAAATTTTAATTGAAAAAAGGCGCTGTGACTTGGAAAAGTTTGGGAATCCCTGGCATAAACTACTAAAACTATAATGAAGAAAAACAATAACCAATCTGCGAATTCTAATACTGCCTGCGATGTTCTGCAAATATGGGAAAAGGCAAGTATTTCAAAGTATTTATTTATTTATTTCGTAATGATACTAGTATAAGAAGAAGTTGCACCTAACAGGTACAAAGGGATTGGCAGATTTGAAGGTTTCCGTGGATTCTGGTCTTTAAAAATTATAATAGTAGCCGGTAAGACAGACGGGGGAAGCGAATTGCAGTATCTAGAAATAATAGGGATAAACGAATTGGTTAATGCCTTTATTCGCTTAGTATCCAATTCAATCGCGAAAGGGTGTTAAATGTTAGAAAATCTTGTATTTAGCTCAAATGAAGCTATTCTATTTTTTCTAAGATGTTGCGGGAACATAAAAAAGTATATTATTGATCACAATTTAATTTATTTAGGTTAATTAAACCATAAAACAAGCATAAAATCTAGTGTAATTATTTTAAAAATTTTAACTAATAAAAAAAATATAGTGATTTTTGCAATTTTTCATTAAGTTTAAAGTTCGATGAGCGAGCGCGGAAGATGTTAGCCGATTTTAATTTTTTATGCCGTTTTTCTTATTATTATATACAATAGGCAACTTTTCCTCCCTAGTGTTTTCGAAAAAAAAATTCAATTTTTTCGACCCACCCTACTGATGATGAAAGTCAAATCTTCGAAACTATAGTCTCTTACAAATAAATTATATATATTCGTTATATATAATATACATATGTTTATTTACATAAAGCAAATGACAGCCTCATTGATTTCTCTTTAGAAGTATTTTTCAATGACAAACATTTTTTTTACTATTAAATTACACAAGGATAATCTATAAAATTTCACTTACTTGTGTAATTGATAGGATTCTTGAGAATGATAAGTGCAATGTCATTTTTAAATGTGTCTTTATTATATTCTGGGTGAACAATTACATGAGAAATGCCTATCCTCTGCACTGACCGGGCACAATAAGAATCATTACAATCTGGATCTTCGGAAGTGTCCCATTCGCCCACGGCGGCATGATATCTGTAAATTATGCATTATTATGATTTTGGGTCCCTATTTCATTTATAGACGTATTAATTGATGAGATAAGGGTATTACAATTCATGTCCTTCAACTTTAGCCACGGCGCAATGCGCTGCTGAAAGTATTACTCTTCGTCCAATAATACTACCTAAACAAGGGTAGTTTATCACTCGGGTTTTAGTGTCTGGAACAATATAAAGAGAATCCATGAAATTTGCACAAGAATCTAAATTCCTCTATATTATTAATATATGTATAATAAATTTAAAATAAAAGTAAATTTGAATAATAGCATTGTTAAATCAATACAAGATAAATTGAATCATTTGGACCAAAGATTCAACAAAAAACTCAACTCTTCTCGGTTCGAACTTTACTGATTGACTTCTTCAGGCACTGTTTTTTTTCCAAAAAATGCCGTTTGAGTAGAAATCAATATTTCTAAGAAAATCACAACAGTTTGGGTCATCTATTAGATACGAAATAGAATAAATTATTTTTAATTATATGTCAGATGGGTAGTTTTCACCCTCTCAGGAATCGAAACCTAATGTAAAAATTACTTTTTTTTTTAAAGATATATGTTATGGTTATGTGTTTAATTTGGAATCACTAGACCGCGAAATTTTACAAATGAATATTTAAATTCTTGACTGAAATATTTTACGCGATACATAGATCAGAGCAGTTCACCTCACAGAATACCAAATTGGACAGCATTGCTAATTTTGGCACTCGGGTTCGATTCCCGAAGGAGTGAAAACAGCTCTTCTGACATATAATTAAAAATAATGCATTTCATCGCGTATCTAATTAATGAAAACCTATTGTGATTTTCTTAGAAATTTCAAGTCTATTTCTATCGGCTTTTTGAACTCTTATAGAAAACAATAATATAAAAAATATTTAGAACATTATTTAAAGTGAACCTCACAGAAATGAATGTACTATATTACCTTGAATTTAACTTTCATTCTTCACTATCTACGTCAGTGTTTCTCAATCTGTGTGCAGCGAGAGATTGTCAAATGTTCCGCGAGGCTTTATGACAAATAATTAAAATTGCATGGGTTTTGTAACTTTGAAATAGTATTTGTAATTACTTGAATTTTTTGTTTGTTTTATACAACTTTTACATTTTTTTATATTCAGGTGTGACGCAAATGATTCCAGATATATACCATATTTTTAGTGTGCCGTCAATGCGTCAACCAAAAAAGGTTGAGAAACACACTGCTTTAGGTTTAAAGGTTCCGGTTCAAAAATGCAAAAAGAAAAATTTTTATTGAGATTTTAATGCGAAATCATAATATAGGCATAAATAAACAATTTATATTTAAGTTGATTATTAATTAATAAGGCATATCTAGCGACCCGAGTCTTTGAAAATTTTTCACTTTTTTTCTTGATTAATAAATGTGTGTGTGTGTGGGGGGGGGGGGGGGGGGCGCGCCCCCCCCCCCCCCCCCCCCCCCCCCGCGATTCTTTCATTAGAATCCGATCGAGACAAATAACTAAAATGGGTGTGTATAAAATTATCTAACTTCTTCCTTTATAGTTTATAGCGAAGGAAATGCAAGTCAAGACCTGTTCAGACTAGTAAAGATTTTATTTAATTGAAAAGTTTTTGTTTTGCCGAGAGTAGCAGAGTTGTTGATTCACAAAGAGAAACAAAGAGGTTGTCCTCTGCTTGATGCAAATAAACATACATACATATATCGAGATGATATACAGATATATCATCTCGATATATATGTATGTATGTTTATTTGCATCAAGCAGAGGACAACCTCTTTGTTTCTCTTTGTGAAAGATTTTATTTTTATTTTTCTAGGAATGGCCTTTTGCTCGAGGGTCAAAATTATAATCTTTATAGAAAAAGCAAATATTTAATTGAACTTCAATAAAATTCAGACAATAATGTGAAAAAATACTTGTTCTAACTGGCGAACGTACTGGATCGTGAAAAAGTTTTACTTTTTTCTTTATTTTTATCATTCAATAGAAAAATTAAATTCATATAAAGAAAGTTTGTTCTGTATCAAAATTTTTATATTTTCACCGCGGAGAACTGTCTAGATTTTGGTCTCTCTAAGCCAGTGTTTCTCAACCTGTGTGCCGCGAGAGATTGTCAAATCTGCCGCGAGCGTTTTTGGCAAATAATTAAAATTGCATGGGGTTTGTAACTTTGAAATAGTATTTGTAATTACTTCATTTTTTTTATATTATAATTTTGTATCATACAACTTTACTTTTTTTTATATTTAGGAGTGCCCCAAATGATTCCAGAATTTTCAGTGTGCCGTCAACCAAAAAAGGTTGAGAAACTCTGATCTAAGTGAAAGACATGATATATAATAAGAATTAACAAACAAACAAATCTAAGGAACAATTTTTTAGATACTACAAAACAAAACTCACCAATGTTAGTTAACGAAAATATATAAATTAAAACTTAGAATTCATAAGTGAAGTCATGTAGATAGATCATTTAAATCGTACAAGTGATTTTAGTATTCTCAGGGGTCAAAACTTTCGCATTTTCTATAGGTACATATAAAAAATTCAAATTACTCATACTTATATATCCGATCCGAACAACAAAGGGAAGTGATCCCATTCCTTGGGTAACTTTAGGAATTCCGCAAATCTCGTCATCAATCGCTATATCAGCATTCTGACCAGGTTTAGGTGTGATAGGATTTCCGTCATCTCCATGTGGACCCCATGGGCTCTGAAATCCTGATTCAGGACAGCAGACCATCGGTTGAGTACCGCGATAGCCGCATATCAATTCACGAAACCTAGGGACAGAAAAATTAGTAATAAAATAAATATTTCAAACTAGAATCATTCTAGGCCCGATTTGTTCACCTCCAGTTAAATTTGGCTAGTGGTAAGCTTAAAGATAAAAAGAGTTGGTTATTGGCTGTTTATGTTTATTTTTTAATGATTGTCAAACTTTGAATTTGGTCTGGAAAAATAGTGAACCAAAGCAGCTAGAAAACCGACGAAAACAAACTTACTTAAACTTTAACATAAGAGCAATCAATCTACATTGTGATAATCGAGTTGAATAAAGAGCTTTTCTCATCGATCTACTATGTTTCAATCTTTGAGTCAAAATAGCTATCAGATTGTAGGTATTTTGCTCTAACTTTAGTCGATTGCACACATATCTGGATCTTATTTTATTTTAACAACTAGCCAAAACATCATTTTAGAATGATTCTAGTATATAAAAAAGATTTTCGCCAGTTTGCCCGGAGGTTGACAAACCGAGCTCTAGTTAGAGTAAGACTAACCGTGAGGACATTAAACAGGAACTCTCCATCAAATCTCTTATGAGAACACATTTATCTAATGTTGCACACTGCGTGCCATGTCGACATAATCCAGGACTAGCAGATTCCTCATAAACTATATTTTCAAAGGCTGGAGAACCATGAACTATAACTCCAGTACCTTGAAAAAATATTTGAATAATTAATTATATTTTACCATTGTGTACATGTGTACTGAGATTATGTAATAGTGTTTAGTTGAAAATTAAATGAATTAAATTATCTTTTCAGATATTTATTTTTTGAATTAAATTATTGAAAACAAATACTAATTCATACTGCCTAAAAATGCAACGAAGTACATTATCTCTCTAGATTTTGAGCGAGATTGTTTGCGTTAGAAATCAAAGCACAGTTTTCAAACATTTTTTCTTTGTTCATTTGATAATTTTCTCTGAACATTTAAAATGAGAGAAAGAGAGTCCAAGCAGACTTCAGACGTCACTTCAATGATTCGACAACATTTTTTTTTTAGCAAACCTTATAAGTTATTTTTTGTCTTACTGAGTGTAACATAAGTATGAATATTTATAACCATGAGAGTATATAAGTGGATATTGATGAGGCAATCCAACAAAAAAAAGAAGAAGATAATTATACTATCTTTTTATTCATAAACCGTAGTTTCGGAGACTATTCCCTCCTTCTTCAGGATTTTGAAAAGTCAGGGAAGGAAATCCAATGCGACATTCCCCTCTGTCCCCTCTTTCAGTGGCAGTAACAATAATATATTGTATTTCATTCTTAGCAGAATTATAGTGTAGTGTGTAGTTTCCTTCACTGACTTTTCAAACCCCTGAAGAAGGAGGGAATAGCCTCCGAAACGTCGGTTTATGAATAAAAAGATAGTATAAATTATATTTTATTTTTTTTGTTGGATTGCCTCATCAATATCCACTCAATTTCACTTATCAGTCCGTCTCAAAAATTACTTCAATAGAGTATATAAGTATGAATATTTATAACAATGTTGTAATAGTATTAACAGAAATAAATGAACTTTCGAAGTTTATATTCTCTAAAGTTAAATATGTAATATAATAAGACATTTTTGTTTATTTTAATTATCTTGAGAAAAATATTATATTTTCAGCATTTTCGAACTGGAAGGTCTAAAGCTTAGTGAGACCAAAATGTAAAATAAGTTCTCCCATTAAGAATTATATCTGTTGTTTTTTTAATTCTAGCTGGCTTATATCCACGCTATACTGACCCATGAAAAATAATATTAATAATTAAAAAAGACTGATGAGGAAGGCCAAGCCTTCGAAACTATAGTCTCAAACAAATAAATAATATATATATATATATATATATATATATATATATATATATATGTGTGTGTGTGTGTGTGTATGTTTATTTGCATCAAACAAAGGCAACCTCTTTGTTTTTCTTTATTAATCAACAACTCTGCTACTCTCGGCAAAATAAAAACTTGTCAATTAATTATATCTGGCTTGGTGTTTATTTTAATACGAATACTTTTGAAGCATTGGACCTCCCATTGGAAATTCAAACATTCTAGCACGCCCTTTCTAGAACTTTCAGTTCTTGAATAATCTTGAGTATCGGACAATCACACAGACAGACACAGAGACAGAAAAAAAAAATCATAGTTAATAATGATTTTTCCTCACGTTGCAGTCATTTTTAAACTTAATGAGCAAATACTTAAAATTGATACTAAGCTCGGCAGTTTCAATATTGAAAAAATACGAGAAATTATCGTATTATACATCCTAATCGTTTCTAATAAAGACCTTAATGAAAATTTCAACGGATTATTTTGGATTTTCCTATCTAGTCATTAAACCTTGACTGGACAAATGACCTTCTAAATATATAGTTCACTTATGTGCAACAAAAAAGATGGCAATGAAACACATTTTATTCAATTTCCTGTCCTTTTTATTCACATCCGTTTATTTTAATTTCATGATTTTATTTTGACCAAAATTATGAATGCCATGTTTATAATACTTCTAAGAGATTATCAATGTAGTATTATCTTAACACAGGCGTGTAATGGATCATACATCAATTGAATCAACCAGGTTAATGGCTTACTAATTATGAAAAATAATTATCAAAACACCATTATGAATGAGCCTATTATATAAAAAAAGGTAATCAATATAAAAGAGTTACACGATATAGAAAAGAGCCAATTATAATTATAGCTAATATCTAAATTTTCCATTTCAGTCAATATTTAATATCCATTTTCATTATAAAAAATATTGATTAATTTTATGTCGAACGGTTTTTAATTAGTGCCTTGTTTCAAAATAACACCGTTAATAATGAGGATCGTGATGATCTATTAAAAATGCCAACATATTCATTAACACACTTCGAAATGTGTTGGGCATCTCTCTACTCTATTCCACAAAAAATATGGATTAATATTTGAAGCAAATTCAATTGTAATTAGTATTAATTAATACTTTTTTGGTGTGGGGATGGCCTTGGTACCTAGTTATCAAAAAGATTCAATTCTAGTGAGATCAAGAAACAAGTGATCTGATTGTAGTTTAGCTAGATCAGGGATAGGCAAAATCATTTTGCAAAGGACCAGATAGTAAAAATTTTAGGCGTGTCGGGCCAAGTAGCAAGTAATTCTACTCATCGAGGAAAAAAAACAAATTCAAAATTTTTTTATTAGGAAGTGATATTTTACTTAATATTTATACACATTTTGCTGACACTTAAAAAAATCTAATAAAATATTTTCATTTATTAATAAACGTATTATAAAACAGGATAAATTTTGTATAAATGCGATGAATTTTTTTTGAATGAAAGATGCTTGTCCAAAAATTTATAAATTAGGAATTAAAGTTGTTTGCAAATATTGATCTGTTAATAATAATCTAAATTGCGATTTTACATACTTTATTTTCGAAAATCTTTCACATTAGTAAATACTCTCAAATACAGATATAAATCACAGTGCATTTTATTTTAAGTGACCTTATTCCGAAAGATATTTATAGAATTGCGATATATCCAGTATTTTAAACACCATTTTTAGTATACAATCATCATTTTTCAAATCAATCACTTCCAATTGAAGGTCTAACAGAAGCTCATCAATTGAACAGTCAAATGGATTTTGAAATATGAAAATGTTTTTTGCACTTGCATCAAGTTCCGAAAAACGCTGTTGTAACTGTAGTTTAAGTTCAGAGAATATCCGCAGCGAGTATTTTTGGGAATGAGGGTTATGAAAGTTTTTACTCCATGGAAAATGGATAAACTTGTGATGTTATGTTCAACAAAAAGAAAAAATAAGAACCGTTTCAAGAGAATAAAATATCTTCGAAGAATTCCTTAAAAATACAATTTTTTTTTTTTTAACCCCACACATAGCTTGTACGTTTATTTACGATTGTATCTTATTATTTATTTTACGAGCTTCAATGCTCTGACAGACTGGCAAATAGACATGGTATAGGAATAGACTCTAATGGGTTCCCATTCACTTTTTAAGCAAGACTAAGGTTTAGGAAATGATTATATCAAGATACATGAAGAGAACAAAGAAGGACTTACGAAATTCTGCATTTTCAAAAGTAAATTAACGTGAGTTAAAAATAAATTAAGTTTATAATATTTTCCCCGGAAAAAATGGCATATGGGACTTTTAGACAAGTATATATCCCCATGACTTGAAGGAAATGAAACTCTCTCCCAGCCTCAATCTTCCCCAGCACTTATAATCTTCAAACCTTCAAAACCCGAGTGCATAAGCACCTACGTCTCCATCCCCTTACTTAATCAACTTTCCCTTCTCTTCGGTAATGCAAGGGTCTTTCGAGATCCATAGGGGCTGCATCTTTACTGGTGCGCCCCTTTTTGCATTCGATTGCATTAAAAAAAAAGTGAAATACTTTATCAAAAGGTAAAGTCAAATAGAGGTGAGTGACTGCGTCAAACCAGACTTATGACTCTATATACTCTATGACGATGATAATTGAATTTAAATGATTTATTTATTTTTGTTAATTAACAACATTCAATAACATACGAATGGTCCAAGAAGCATACGAACCGACGATCACTTGATAAAAAAATAACAAAAACCACATGTAAAAGTTTAACTGAAATAGAACGATCTGAAATACGTTTTGCATCCTTTCACATTAAATAACTGATGGCAAATGAGTCAATAGAGCACCGTCATATAAGGATGTAGTTATAAAAAATATTAATGATATTATCAATTAGACATTTGATAATAGTGAGTACCTATTCGATAAAAAAAAATCTCTGACGTTCATGAAAAATGATTGGATGGATGAATTACTTACTAATGATTCTGTAAAATATTATATATGTGATGAAATTTAATAGAGTGGAAGTCCAGGATAATAGAGACAATTTACAAATAAAAGACTTTAATTGTAATTAGAGTTTTAATTATTTTTAAAACTGTCTATTCTTTGCTCCTTCTTCAGTGTTTATAAATTAATAGAAATGTCGTTGGCTTTAGATTTAAAGTCCTAGATGTCTTTTTACGGTAAAGAATGCACCTTTACTATAGATACTACCATAGTGTTTGTTCCGATGATCAATAATGCCTCTTAAAGCCCCATTTGTAAGCAAGACACGCTTTTCGTATGCTCAATACCCTTTGGCTGTCGAATTGGATAAAAAACGGAGCCGCTTTTGCCAAATCATTTATCCCTATGCACTCTAGAGACTGGGATATGCTCCAGCAAAGTAGAAAATGAGGACAAGGAGGACCGACCCCCAATTAAATGGGATAAGGCCTAGCCAAAAGAAGATGAAGAAGAAGAGACAGTAGTTTCGAAGGTTTGACCTTAATTCTCAGTCTATTTTAATTATAAATATTCTATCTTTTATTTCTCATGGGTTTAAATATCCGATTGCAGTGGCGGTTGGTGACTTTTCAACCAGGAGTTGCTGTCCACAAAAGTATCTTTCATTTTTTGAAATTTTATTTTAATCTTCCTTTTTTTTTGCAAATTTCATCGAATAAGGGCTTTATAGAATTTTTCGTTATTTTCCTTTAATATTAGATCTTTTAAAAATATATTTTGGGACCTTCACCCCAAACGGATTCTGCTTTGAGTGAGGAGGGTAGGAGTCAGAGTTAATTAATTCAACTCCACAGTCCCATGTATGGAAATCGACCATCCTCCACAATGAATGAGCCTGTCCTATAAGAAAATCTTCAATTTCTCTTAATTCTATTGCTATAAGCAATCTATGACTTGTCTATAGCACTCTTAGTTATTTCCGATCTTATATATGCGTTCTTAGAAATGTATTCGTCAAAAGTTTCTCAAATCATCTTTATTTATTCCTTTTTTTGTATTATTACTATTTTAATAGCTCCTCAGCGAGAACAATTTTTATTCGAATCAAACTCGTCTGGACTTGTCTTTGACAATCATTCATTTTAGTTGCCCCTTAAAACTATGCAACAATTTCATTTCATTTCGAGAACCAATTTACTTTTCAAAGCAACAAATGTTTTTTATATAAATATTTGAAATTGACGGATAATAATTTGAAAATTTAAAGATCCTCCTGAATTTATGAAAATACTCTAAATGTTTAAAATTGTAAGGATGCGCCGCATCTACAGCATCCATGGACCGCACACCACTGATATATTTATATGTTTGAGACCGAGGGGTGATCCGCGATTGGAAGTAGGTGTACACCTCTTTGGAAGTATTTTGAAAGTACTTGGAAATATTTGGAAGTATTTGGAAATATTTGGAAGTACTTGAAAATATTTAGAAGTACTTGGGAGTATTTGTAAGTATTTGGGAATATTTGGAAGTGCTTGGGAATGTTTGGAAGGACTTGGAAATATTTGGCAGTACTTGGAAATATTTGGAATTACTTGGAAATATTTGGAATTGCTTGGAAATGTTTGGAATTACTTGGAAATATTGGGAAGTACTTGGAAATATTTGGAAGTACAAGTGGAAGTAGGTGTACAGCATATTAGGTCGCGGTTCACCCCTCGTTTGAGACTATAGTTTCGAGGGTTGAACTTCATCATCAGTCTTTTTAATTAGAAATATTTTATCTGTCATCTCTCATGGGGTCAATTACCCGATTGAATATATAAAATTCGTTTTGTTGTCACAGCAAGCTAGCCACACAATCTCAGGCAGAGAACAACCTCATTGATTTTTCTTAATGAATCAACAACTCTGCTACTCTCGGCAAAACAAAATCTTTTCAATTAAATAAATAATTATAAAATTATATACTGTCTATTTAAACGAAACTCTTTTATTTCAAAATAAAAAGATCAATCTCTGATTTGATTTCTAAAAGAAAGGACGGAAAACAAAGGCCCTTATACAGGGAGAACCGTTTTTCTCTTTTCACCCCTTTTTAATTAAACTTCACCTAAAATGAAATCTAAACAGATTTTGGATCATTTAATTTATTTATCTTCTATCTATTTTAATTCTGTTCCCCTTCTTTTCACCATGTGTCTGTTACCAAACAGATCCATGTAGGTTCTGTACAATTGATATACTACTACTATTGCTACAGTGGCGTAAAGAGGGCTCGGAGATGAGCCACTGAATGAGGAAGGGATGCACACAAAACCGGGCGGCAACCCAATTTCCTTTCGAGAACAGCCTTCTACAACACAAAACATTTTAATATGGATGTATTATATTCAACATCTTATAGATATACAAGTTGGAATATTAAATTATCAATGTCATACTTTAACAAGTATGAGAATTGAAACTAATATCTTTTTTGAATAACCAATTGATTTTGTTTTATTATTTATTTTTTTATCTAATCATTTCATTACGGCCTACCTGCCGAAGTGAATTCAATCAAATTTTTTTTGGAACGGATTCAGTCAAATCGGAAAAGTGGTTTTTTTATTTAATTAGTTTTTTCCTCTATATTAAAAACAAGGACTAACAAGATGATCAAGGACAGTCGATGGTGGAGAAGTAATCTCCGGAGACGAAGCTCAAATACGTATACATTAATTCATGTAAAATAATTGGTTTAATAAAATTAAAAAAAAAAAAAAAATAAAATAAAAAAATCAAATTTTTTTTTATTGTTATTATAGAAATTTTTTCTTGAATACAGACTGATAGAAATAAAACTGAGGTTTGAATGGAATAACCAGGAATAAATAAAAAGATGATTCCCAATAAAAGAATATTTGTTGGCAAGTTTTCTTTTTTATAGTTTTGGACCGGCGTTTTGGAGGATCTTCAGTCCTTCTTCAGGATTCACAGGGTCAATGAAGGAAGCATTTAATATTTTTCCTTCTTTACTGAAAAAGGAGACATCAAAAACAATTATTACATGCTTCCTTCATTAACCTTTGAACTCTGAAGAACGAGAGAAGCTTAAAAGCTGTAAAAAAATCACAAAGAGAAACAAAGAGGTTGTCCTCTGCTTGATGCAAATAAACATACACACATATTAGTTGAATAAAAGATTTCACTGTCGATGGTAACAGAATTGTTTTTATTTTAGGTTAAAAATAAAATAAAATGAGAGAGTCTTCTGTTTTTTAAATAAAATAATTTTTAATTATTTCTAGAGACTATAGTTTCGAAGGCATTGCCTTCATCATCAGTCTATCACAAATATTTCAAATTAGTTACAAATTAAGATTTATACATAGAAAATTTTGAAAAATATATAATGTCTTTTTCTTCATGTTTCTTCTTGGGAGATTAGAATATATTCTAATCTCCCAAGAAGAAACATGAAGAAAAAG
>JALMQS010000092.1:6139824-6164454 GCA_024734495.1 Forficula auricularia | reverse complement strand
AGAATATTTCATGTTGTATCTCAAAACATTCGTATGTTAGGACATTCATATCTCAAGGTACCACTGTATTATACAAAATATTATGTGAAAGGGGTATAAATATAACCTACATGTGGTTGCCAGGACATGTTGGAATAAGCGGCAATGAATCAGTAGATATCCTCGCTAAACAAGGAGCCTTAAAAGAAGGGATTGACTTCGACTCATATATATATATACGAGGATATCCAAAAATTCATCAAATCAAAAATATTAGAAAATTGAGAAACCACTGGCTTCAAATTAGAAATAACTATTTTAGAAACTATATGCCTGCAATAATAGGTCTCCAAAAATCAAATCTCTCTTAACAAGTGATCCTTTCCTGTCTAAGAATCGGTCATTGTTATTTAACACATGGTTACATTCTCCGGGGAGAAAAACCGCCCTAGTGCATCTCCTGTGATCCCATAGTCAATGTAACTCATCTGTTGTTCGAATGTTCTTTATACAGAAACCAACGAATTAAAAATGACATTTTTTCAAGCGATATCTTGGAAGGCGAGGATCGCATTAGAAACATAAAAAATTATTTATTAAAGATAGACCTATTAAAATACATTTAAAGGCTACTACTTATCTTGTTGAATTTATTTATTTATTAGCTTAGCTTTTTTGTTTCGTTCTTTAGTTGTAATTTTTATCTGGGAGAATATATTTGATGGCGCAAATGACCATGGTAGTCGACGCGCAAAAAAACAATTATTGGTGAGATGTGAGGGTGAGTTAAATAAAGTTCATTTTGTATTGAAAAATCAAATTTTATCTTAATTAACTGTTGTAAATCACCTATTTTTATTTAAAATCATCTATATCAGTGATTTCCAAATTTTTTTTATTCGCGACCCTTTCTAGATTTCCTTAAAATTTCCTCGACCTCCCATTTATTTTTTTTAGATAATAAAAGAAACAGTGGTTAAAAATTTATTTTAAGCATATTTTAAAAAAATATTAATATCGTCGCCTTAGAGTGTAAACCATAGAGTAATATAGAGTGGAAGGCTCCATAAGGAGCCAATGTATTTTAGCTTATACGATTTACATAGTTCGGAATGCCCAATAAAATGGCAGGAACCGCTCTCTTCGGGGCAAATTTTGGGGTCGTCACAAACAGATAGTGGATGATTCTACTATTATTACTAGTTAATTTTATATAGGGTACTTACATTTCAGGATCTTTAGGTCGTTTAAAAAAGTATGTTCTTTATCTGATTTTGTGTCTCGAAAACAACTTTTCACAAAACAATGACGTCGAGAACTAGGCAAATTTTCTAAATGAACGTTTAGCACAAAGCCTGTATGGATCTTTTATCTACTACAAAGGCTTTGAATGTCCTATGACTATAATCTTTGAATAGCTCTTTTTTTTTATTATTATAATGATATTGATACAAGAAGCACCAAGAAGGTACAACCTCTGTAGTCAGTGGTGGACCCTTGTAATGTGAAGATAAGGGGAGATTTAGGGATTGGGTAGCAGTCGAAGGTATCTGTGGATGCTGGTCTTGAAAGATTGAAGGTTATAAGTTGCTGGAAAGACGGTCGGGGAAAGAGAGTTCCAGTCTCTAGATGTCATAGGGATAATTGAATGCGTTTGTTCTATTATTATCCAGTTTAAGGGTTGTTGAATTTTAGAAAATCGTGTATTTCGCGCAAATGAAGCCTTTGGTGGGATTATCGATTTAATTTCGTCAGAACAAAAGCCATGGTAATATCTATAAAAAAGGGAAAGGGCGGAGACAGATCTACGATGGGCTAGGGAGTCGAGAGTGTCAGTTAATGTAGGATCGCCTATCAGCCTGATAGCTCGTTAGGACTACCAATAAATTAATGTTCTCAGAGCCGCTAAAGAGCGCTTTTCGATATTCGGTAGCCTTCCATTCTATATTACTCTATGGTGTAAACCTGCTAAATCCATTTTTTATTATATATGACATATTAATACCGTTCGAAAGAAAAAGAGATGCAGCATCGTCCAAGTAAAACTGCTACTTAAAATTACGATCGAAAGTTGTAGAAAAAAAAATATCCATAACCACAATATTAAATTTTGTTTGTTTTTTCTCTGCCATGTAAAATTTTATTGTTGTGAGTTACCAGGTTTACACTCGATTTAGTAACTACACGATATTTAGTAACTAAATAAAAAATTTAATCTGATTAATGAGCTGCCTAAGTTTTGAAATTCTCCGTCGAGTATTCGTCAAAGCCTTTCTCATGTCATCTTGAACATCTATTTCTGGTCTAGTCTATTTCTGAGATATTTTTATTTTTTATTTTAATTAAAAATCTATTTACTCATTTTATCGTCTATTTATTTAAATTTTCATTTCATTTTTAAAGAAACCAGATGTTGGAGGACATGGAGAAGATTTGTCTGATGTATCAGATTTGGAAAGTTTGGAAGAAATGTCAGATGAAGAAGAAAAATATAAAAAAGAAGATATTCAGGAAAATGATGTAAAGTCTGAACCTCCGAGCCAAATTAATGACTCAATAAAAAGTGACAATTGTGTTGGTGTTCCGGGGGAAGAAACTGAACAATTAGATTTTGAAGCAGAGGAAAAAGAAGAAGGTGAATGCGAGGAAAAAGAAAAATTAGCTGGACCACATCAAACCTCTACAAATTCTGCTGGATCTGTGGAACCTGGTCAAAAAGATCAAAAGAGTGACGATGAAGGGGAACTTAAAGGTGAAGAACTTGAAGAAGGTGAACTGACAGAAGACGATGAAAATCGTCCCGAAGAAACGGAACCTAGACCAGTGTGTAGGTTTTACAATAGGGGCCAGTGCACATGGGGGGCTAGTTGCAGGTATTTTCAAATTTTAATTCTTATTTTTTTTTTTGATATCTTTTAATCGAAAGAAAATTTTGGATTGCGCATTTTTAATGAGAAAATCTTCTCAGACGACGTTTCGACACCACAACAATAGTTCTAGAGTCGTTTTTCAGTCTATTGGTAAACTAAGGGATTTTTTGAGTTTACAAGTCCCCATTTGCTGGCATATCATCTAAAATGACCAACATGTGCAAACCTGACAAACCAGAATTTTCAAAAAAATCAAATTAACTTTTATTAGTTGAATAAAAGATTTCACTGTCGATGGTAACAGAATTGTTTTTATTTTAGGTTAAAAATAAAATAAAATGAGAGAGTCTTCTGTTTTTTAAATAAAATAATTTTTAATTATTTCTAGAGACTATAGTTTCGAAGGCATTGCCTTCATCATCAGTCTATCACAAATATTTCAAATTAGTTACAAATTAAGATTTATACATAGAAAATTTTGAAAAATATATAATGTCTTTTTCTTCATGTTTCTTCTTGGGAGATTAGAATATATTCTAATCTCCCAAGAAGAAACATGAAGAAAAAGACATTATATATTTTTCAAAATTTTCTATGTATAAATCTTAATTTGTAACTAATTTGAAATATTTGTGATAGACTGATGATGAAGGCAATGCCTTCGAAACTATAGTCTCTAGAAATAATTAAAAATTATTTTATTTAAAAAACAGAAGACTCTCTCATTTTATTTTATTTTTAACCTAAAATAAAAATACACACATATATATATATCGAAATTATATATCTGTATATATATTATTTATTTGTTTGAGACTATAGTTTCGAAGACTTGGTCCTCATCATCAGTCTTTTTGAATTATAAACATTATTTTTCATGGGGTCAATACCGTATTGATGTGTGTATGTTTATTTGCATCAAGCAGAGGACAACCTCTTTGTTTCTGTTTGTGAATCAACAACTCTGCTACTCTCGGCAAAACAAAAACTTTTCAATAAATGCTCTTTAATTGGGAACCATCTTTTTATTTATTCCTGGACTACCTTCCATTGAATACTCAGGTTTTTATTGTAACATACTTATATAGAAATATCTAAAACGAGGAGGAAAATCATTTTCAAGAATGATTGTTACTTGTCTGTGTCTATATTCTATATCATCCCGTTAGGGCAGGGGTGTTCAACCTTTTGCCTTACACGGACCAGATTTGAAGGAAAAATACCTCGGGCCGCATATAAAATTTACTAATTCCATTGATATTTGTTAATCAAAAAATATAGCTAATAATGTAGAATAATGATATCCACCAAGACAAAAAACCAAAAATATCATATCATTATTATTTTTGAGTTCTTTTCCTTCAGTATTTTGTTTTTAAATCATTTATCTACTTTTATTAGCAATTTGAGGTCTTTTAGAAATATATCGAGTTTAATTATTTCTTAACATTTCCAAATTATTGAATTAATTGAATGTTCTCTCTATATATAATAACGAGTATCCAATTAGTCCAAGTGCAATAGTCAAAAAGCCATTCCTAGACTAATAGAAATTAAGAAATTAACTTCTACAGGTCTGGGCTGGAATTCTTGCCTTCGCTGCAGGCCTGAACTTGTATTTGAATCCTTGCCTTAGCTACTACAAAGAAAGAGAGATTCTATCAGCGCACTTTTTAGTCATTTTTCTAGATTACCATAATTATTTTTAATTTCTGAAATAATAAATATTTAAAAAAATGGAAATATGTGATGAAAAATATTTTTTAGTTATTCTAAACTTGGTTATGCTTGTCACCTGATAGTTGAGCTTATAATTTTTCTTTTAGTCAATTTTATTCTCGAAAATAGCTTTAGGTAGGTATATGTAAATTCATATTTCTAAAACGTGAATAATTATTGTGGAGCCAGGAGGAATATTTGTTTCTGGGTAGATAATTTTTATGAAATTTTAATAAAGAGACATTATTCAATATTTCTTTCAGTTCAATGTCTGATTGCAATGCCATACATTCAATCAGAAAATTTGCAATTAGAATATTTAAATCTAATAAAAATGGTTCAAAATATGACAAAATTGTGATTATTTTTTCAGAAATCTCGATATATTTTTTCACATTCAAAATTGAAAATCTGCCTTTTATTTTTCTAAATCTTTTGGGAGATTTTCTAATTTCTTCTTATTTTAGAAAAAAAATATCAGTCAAATTGTATCAGATATCTATCTTTTCCAGTAACATAAAAATCTCAATGTTTTAAGGAAATGTATAATTTTCTGTCGGGCCGAATTAATTCATGTGCTGGGTCGCATGCGGCCCGCTGGGCACAGGTTGGACAGCCCTTTGTAGGGTTTTAGAACACCCCCCCCCCCCCCGCCGGCCCGAAATATTGAGGTAAAATTTAATAAAAAATAAAAAGGTGATAAAAAACAGCAATCTGGGCTTCAGATAGGTCAGGTCATGTCTCCTACGCCTAGGAGTAACATATATCCATATTCACCTAAACCCTCGGGGTTAAACTTACCCCCTCCCGAAATTTTTTTCTTGCCTTGATCTGAATTCAGAAACGCTAGATAATAAAACGGTCACAAATTTCAGAAAATATCAAGTTGATTTCAGAAAATCCCAATTGTATTTGAGAATTCTCAAATGAATAATAGAAAATCACAATTGTATTTCAGAAATCTCAATGTTCAATTCTCAATTGAATATTAGAAAATTTCACTTGTATTTCAGAAAATAAACAACTAACTAAACAATTGATATTTTCTGAAATTTGAGAATCATTGTCCTCTGTGATCTCCTGAAGATGGTCTTATACCACGAAATATATATAGAGTCGTAGTAAACAAGCATCTGATCTTTTATTTAAGTGAAACCTACCTAGTATTTTATATTTCAAATTTTAAAAAGTTTCTAAGTTTTTTTTACATTTTCTTTACTTGATTCTGAAATATAATTGTAATTTTCTAATTTCCAATTAAGAACTCTTAAATACAATTGGAGTTTTTTGAAATACACATAGAAAAGTTGTAGTTTGTTCGGCAAACGAATTCACTTTAAAAAATCTATTTATTCTCATTGCTAATCGCTAATAAATTTTTAAGAGCAGCAGGGGGTGTTAAATGGTTAATTGAACTTTTTCATATGGAGAGCGATCGCTTATTAAGTGTTAGATTAACCTTTCTCGGTGATCAAGTGCACTTAATTGAGTGTGACTCGCTATCAGCTTGAACGACTATCTAATAGAGAGCGCTGGCTGGGCCATTTGTGTTGAGCGATATTGATCTCTCTCCCTTCGGACCACCCCTTGAGTCAAATGAGCCACCCCCGGGAACCCCCGACAGGGCATATGTTATCTCCACCCCTCTTGCCCCCCCCCTCCTACCGTTCTTTTCCACTCCGCCCACCAAGCAGCCAGCCTGTTTATTAATAATCATATCAATGACAGAGTGGTTGAGGGTTGAGGGCTTAGGGGAAGGAAGAGGCACGGTGGCAAATTAATTACCGGACACGCTCATTCACGCTCTTTCTGGTTCATCTACAAGTATTTAGTAGAAGAAAGATTACCGATAGATTGCTAATGGAATTGAGCGTACCGGCAACGCATTATCTATTTTCACGTTTGCCAAACTTTTTCACCCACAGTATATTAGTTTCGTAACACACCAAATAAAAATCCCAACAAATCCTTTTAGATACTTTTCATTTATTTATTTATTTAAATACAAACCTTTCTTCAAACGTTTAATCAAACCTAAACGTTCAATGAATTTTTTTTTCTCTTTATGAAAATTTTCAAAGAAAAAAAGGGGCTTTTTAGGCATCAAAAGCTAGACCGTATACAAAATTTGGTTGCCTACTAACTAACGTCTAACAGACATTTTAACATAATAATTAATAAGATTGAAGTAATTTTTGGATACGGACTGATAAGTGAAATTGAGTGGATATTGATGAGGCAGTCCAAAAAAGAAGAAGATAATTTAAACTATATTTTTATTCATAAACCGACGTTTCGGAGGCTATTCTCTCCTTCTTCAGGGTTTTGGAAAGCCAGTGAAGGAAATCCAATGCGAATTCTCCTCTGTCTCCTCTTTCAGTGGCAGTAACAATAATATATTGTATTTCTTTCTCAGCAGAATTATAGTGTAGTAATAATAATAATAGACAAAAGGATAGACCCGGATTTGAATCCGTGATCATTTCATTAAATAAAATCCAAATAAAGTATAAATATGAAATTTCTCAAAAAATAAATTATATATTTTTGAAAAAAAAAAATGTGAGACGAATTTATTTTACGAAAACTTAAAAAACAACTAAGTTTATAAAATCGTCCAAAATCGATTCTGTAAAGAAAATTGGTCCCTTTTAATGGACGACATTTTTATTTCAATCAGCTATAGTACTTTATTGTAGTAATGATTGGATGGTTTATATTTTTTAAATATTTTTCAAACTCTTTAATGATGTACGATAATATTTTTTAAAGAATACTTTATGTTTATTATATTTTAGAAATACCTTGAATGAAAAGAGACTCAAGATTCCTCTTTTGCTTTTCTCTCTTTGTTCATTTATTTTGCCTTTCAGTTTTTATAGCATCTTGTTTGATTTACTCTGTGGAAAATTTAATTAATTAAGCACATTTATTCCAAGTTTACAAGAAACATGTCTAAACAATTTCTCATTTCAAATTATGAAATAGTTTTCTTGAAATAATATATATATATTTTCAAGTTTATTACTCTTTCGTAATAAATTGCTCATTAGAGTGGGTCTTTTGTTTTTCTATTTTCTTGATAACATTTTTCAATTAGATTGTTTTAAGTGGTTTGATCTAAAAGTCTCGGGCGCCAATTGGAGGAGCAAACTGGGTCAATGTCTCTCAACCTTCTACCCTTCTTTCGCTTAATCCAATTTGCTTGAAAAAAAAAACGTATTAATATACTTTCTCATCTGAAACAAATAAGAGAGAAAATTAAATAAATTAAGCTTTACAAATAGATAAGTATTAATTTTTTTTAATCAAGCTTTTATTTCAAAATCAGAAAATCTTCAAATATTGTTTTTTTCATAATCAGGAAATTTTCTTCCTAATGTGAAGGCAGCTGATTTCTAGGAGCAATGCTTAGAAAAAATTATTATTATTTCACCAAAGAAATTTTTTCTGCTAATGGTAAACTCTAACACTACACCTTTTCCAATTTTATTTCAGAAAATATCAAGTTGAAAATACCAATTGTATTTGAGAATAGTCAATTGAATAATAGAAATTCACAATTGTATTTGAGAAATCTCAATTCAATTTCAGAAAATCTGAATTGTATTTCAGAATTTTCAATACATATATAAACTATTAACTAAACAGTAGACATTTTCTGAAATAAATTGTCATTTTCTAACATTCAATTCAGAATTCTGAAATACAACTGGGATTTTTTTGAAAAGGTGTAGTCATAGAAAAGCAAAGAGGTTCCTCTTAACCCAAGAAAAAAAAAGGGGAGGTCTTCCAAAACGTCTATTTTTAAAGATGATGAAAAATATTTCCCAATAAATTGTTTTATTTCGATACGTTAGACGTTTTTATTTGGAGACGGACTGATATAATAATATCTCAGAAATGGATGAAGGCAGCCCGGAAATATATAAGAGACTACTTCCAACAAATATCTTACACTCTGTTCTACTGATGATGGGTGTGATATATCAGTTTATATTACACCCACAAGAAGGCAGCTCTCGCAGCCGTATAAAGATTATGTCTTACAATAGATTAGTATGAAATGAACTTTAAAAGATAAACTTGTATATAATTATATTAATAAACACATATATATAGGGTGTCCCAAAAGTCAAGGATTAAACGTGAACACGAGATAGGTGAGTTCAGGATTGTACAAAATAAAAAAAAAATTAAATAAAACTCTCTTAGTTTTCGAGTTATGGGCATTCTTTTGAAAACCGTGAAAATCGCTACCCTGCTCTAAATATTTTAATGCTGTGCCTACGAATTTTCATATTTTATAATTCTAATTTTTGTTACGGAATCTTGAATAAATAAATAAATATTTTATTCAACTATTTAAGATTTTTACAAAAAATTTTAATTGAATAAAAATATTTTAATAAATTAAATTAGTTTTCATGTTAAATTCTACCCTTTAGCCAATTATGAATTGTGTTTTGAAATTAGTTTCTTTCGCATAAAAATGCAGATATTATTTTTTGTTTTTTAAAAAAGTGGAATGTTTTATGCCATTTTGAAATCTTGATTAAATGCGTCAATTTTTTAGATAATTTGCCATTATTGTTTGACACAGTTTTTTTTAAGATATCAAGAGTGTTGAGCGCCAGTGGTTATGGGTGCGAACATATTATTTGTTTGTTTATAGCGGGCCGTATTATAGTCCCGAAAGGATTATAATGGTCTACTAATGGTAATCGTGAAGCCTCGAAGATCGTGATTTCTCTGTCTCGCACGCCGTTGCTAGAAGTTTGTGTCCTGTGGATGAAAAAGTTCGCTATCTCTAGGCAAGGGTTGAAATAGAAGGCATTTTTTTTCTATCATGGTTTTATTTTGGTATAAGGGGGGTTGTACATCTTTACACTCAACTTCACTTAACTCAACTGCTGCTGTCTCACTGACTGACTGACTGACTGTCTACTGCCCAACTGACACATCCTTGGCTTGAACCCCGAACTGTCTGACAGACTCTGGGAATTTTCCACAAGATCTCTGATTGGCTAACTCCCTAATCAGCAGGGCGTATCTTAAAATTATTGAGCCCTCCCATTTCTAGAAATTTATCCTCCGGAAATTTTCTACACCAAAAATGAAAAAGCCAATGGATTTACAATCGACATCCTGGTTAGCCCATTTGACATTTATGTAAACAAGTCAATTTAAATTTATTCTTATTCATAAGAAAGACAAAGTAGTAAATTGCTTTTCCCAACATTCCACTTGCCACCCTCCAGTCTACTGTTACTAGGCACGTTCTTATCATAAAAGAGGCCTCAGAAGCCGACCGACTCGTCACCCATCTGCCCTACCAAAATATGACCCTTAAACAATTAAACTTATTATAAAAAGAAAAATTCTTTCGCCGATTCACAGAATACATTGAAATTTCTAAACATATATGAATTTAAATATCGAAAGTTTATATCGCGAATCTGCGACCGCGACAAGAGTCAAAGTTAGCTGATTAAAATTTTTTGACACATGAATCTGACAAAAATATTTTTTTTTTCTCAAAAAGTATAATACTCTTAGTTATTTTCTGTTTTGTGATCGATAGCAGTATTATTCAGGATTCCGAAACAAAAATTAGAATTACAAAATATGAAAATTCGTAGCAACAGCATTCAAATATTTAGAGCAGGGTAACGATTTTCACGGTTTTCAAAAAAATGTCCATAACTCGAAAACTAAGAGCTCAAGCTTGAGTTGTTTACCAAAAAAGAATTTAGTCTTTTTGATTTTAAGTCGATTCTTCCATGTTTTCAGTAGAGGTTGCCATTAATAGTCAAAACATCAAAAATGGAATGCAATAAGGTTATTCCTCCAGTATTAGATAAGAATCGATCGTTATTTTTGATTTTAAGTCGATTCCTCCATGTCTTAAGCAATGATTACCAATAATAACCGAAATGTCAAAAATCCAATGTAGAATTGTTATTCCTCGACTGTTAAATGAGAATCGATCATTATTTTTGAATTAAAGTCAACATGAACTGCAAATTGCAAGTGATATCTGATTTATATAAAGGAATAAACATATTAATATTTCAAATGAATTTGGTTAAAGTTTAGCAACGATCCGTTGTAGTTTATTTATTATAGAAACGGATTAAAATCTCAATGATACTTTTTTAATAATTTTACATTTTTTGGACCTAGAAAGCCCAAAATCTTAACATTTCTCCACATTGAAAGTACAAACTTTTTAACACAAAAACGTATTATACTTTCTTCGGCTTTTAATTCTTAAGTTATCGTGGGTATCTGAATCGAGACACACATCCAGGACACAAATATCATGATTGAAAATTATTTATCTTCACGTTGAGCAAGATAAATTTGAAAATTTTTAAGTGAATTCAATACTAGGCTCTCGCGGCAGCCTGACTTAGCCTGCCTCCCGGGCATACCGAGAAATAAACCCAAAGTTATGCATTGTTTCTGTGTATTTTTATTGATCGTCTGATATCTGATAACTTGCTAATTTATTTGTTAGGAAAATAAAATATTCTTTTAATAAACTAAAATGAAGATTTCCTAACTGGATACATCCAAACTGTAATTAAATTGCCTCAAGACATAATTATTCAGAGACGCGTCTTCTTCTCTAATCACCCGACACTTCCATCTTTCCATTTTCTCTCAACCTGAAAAGGCACTCACAGTATGAATCGTTGAATGGAAATTGAACATTTACCAAGTAATTTGACAGTAATTAAGATTAAGAAAATAAACTCAAGTGCGAATTCAAAAAATATCACAATAATTTTAGTTTTTTTTTTTTTTTTTTTTTTACTTTATCCAATGCGAAGCATGGGTAAAGTATTGTAAACGGTCTCGCGGTAAACGCGACTTCAAAGGGTCCTCAGATAAAGACTACGGAACCCATGGTCTCAATTAAAGTGACAAATTGTAGTATTCATTTAGGTTGAATTTTAGCACCTGACGGTTTTGCCAAAAATTATTTGGGGTCTAGCCCATGGGCCAAAAAGTGTGATTATTTTCAGGAAGTGGGTGCGGATGGATGGATGTTATAGTTTTTTTTATCCACGATTTTTTCCACACCGTTTAACCAATTGAAATGAAATTGAAAACCTACAATTATTTTAAAAAAATAAGGCGCTGATTAGTTTTTGATACATATCGACTCACAAACATCAGTACTTTATTTTAGTACATTTTTAGTTTTTCCTAAATATCTTGAAAATGACTAAACCAATTTTGATGAAATTTAATATTATAATTAATTACCTCGAGGACTACAAAAAAGGTTATAAAATTTTTTTAAGTAAAATTATATTTTAAAGTACTTAACTCCAGATTAAGTTAGTACCTACTTTTTTTTTAATTCTTTATTATTTAATTTTAAACATGCACTGCAAATAGCAAGTAATTTCTGATTAATAATAAAGAAATACACATATTAATATTTCAAATGACTTTGGATAAAGTTTAGCAACGATCCGTTGCAGTTTATTTAATATAGAACTATTTTCTTTTGGAGAAGGGCTGGTAGAATTCACTGGAGAATTAATGGAAAAGCAGCCCAAGAAAAGATAAAAATAAAATTCCTAATAAAAGAATTTGTAGAAGCGTCATTTTCATTCTTTTAAAAACCGATGTTTCGGAAGATCTTCCTTTCTACTTCAGGACTTAAAAGGGTCAACGAAGAAAACATACAAGAAACTTGCTTCTTCTGACCTTCAACACAGCTTGAATATTGTTATTTCTTGCCAAAACCATCAATAGAAAAAATATATTCTGATGATTCTGGCAAAAAATAACAATATTCGTGCAGTGTTGAAGGACAGAAGAATCAAGTTTCTTGTTGTTTCCTTCATTGACCCTTCTTAGCCCTGAAGAAGGAAAGATCCTCTGAAACATCGTATTATATATAAGAGGACAAAAATGGCGTTCCAATAAATTCTTTTATTCAGAATTCTATTTTTCATTATCCTTTGACTACCATTCATTCTATCAATTCCCCATTATTTTTTAAATTTTACTTTTACTTTTAATTATTCAATTTTAATCGTAGTTAAAGTCATGAGATTTACAAGGGAGACGCCTGCTTTTAATTTTTCTATTAATATCTAGAAAGAAAATTAAATTAAATTAAAAAGAGATCGAAGGAGACAATAAAAGAGTGTGTCTTCTGCTGGAATTATAAATTTTATTTATTTATAACGAGACTATAGTTTCGAGGGCTTTTACGATGATAACGAGATTTGTTTTCACCATCAGTCTTTCGAGGGCTTTGCCCTCTCCATCAGTCTATTACAATGTATTCACATGAATTAATTTATGGACCTGTCTATACATTGTAATAGACTGATGAAGAGGGCAAAGCCCTCGAAACTATAGTCTCGTTATAAATAAATAAAATTTATAATTCCAGCAGAAGACACACTCTTTTATTGTCTCCTTCAATATATAAAAATTCTGCTACTCTCGGCAAAAACTTTCAATTTAATAAAAAGAGATCAATAATTTTTAAAGAGTTAGGTGTCTGTCCTAACAAAAGTCCAGCATCATCCAATAAATGGCTCTGGCGAAAGTCCACTCGTAAGAGTGAGTAATAATTTCCCGTTTTAAGGACAGAGCCACACTCCTGGATGGCTTCACCAAAGACGCGATAAAAGGCGCAAATAATACGCCACAGGTGCAAGAAAAGTCGCCAGAAGGCTCAAGTAAATGATAAAAAAAATACACTCCTCGAACCGTTGCTATGCAAGCCCAACTTAGGTATTTTAAAAATTAACCAACACTTCCGATCTCACGAAGAAGTCAAAAATTGAATCGATTCGTGGATTCAAAAGATAAACAGTTTTTTCGACTCGGGATTCGTACACTGCCATAAAGATGGAAGAAAGTAGTGGCCCGCGATGGAAAATAATTTGAATGATACACGTGTAACCAATTTTTTTCATTAAAGCCTCAAATTCTGGGGAAAAACGGCGGAAGCAAAGTTGTACACCTTGTATATTGATAAGTGGCTCTTACTATAACGCAATTTCGTGGTAAACAATATAACTAAAACAAATGGGTAAGCTGCATAATCTATCTTGTTGTTTTGTTTTGTTTTTTTAATAATTTTCTTCACACAATAAAAATAAATATGACCCGATTGTGTTAGCTTTTATTTTGACCACCAGTCAGCGATGTTTACCAAAGGACTGATACCAATAGTAAAAAATTGATATCAAAAACTACAAATCATAATTAAAATGTTAATTTCAAAAGAGTACAATATACATAATTAAATATATATAATTAAAACATGAAAGATGTTTTATAATTTTTTATATGTTTTTATAAAATTATTTTTTCTCTACCACTATTTTTGCAGCCCTCCCAAACCTGCTGCTCTGGGCAGATTCCCAGTTTGACTATATCTAGATCTGGGCCTGTGTATAAGGAATATATAAATATCATGGGCATCTGAATCAAGGCACACAGACACAAAAAATCATGGTTGAAAATTATTTTTCTCCACCTTCTAGATATATTCAACCCAATGAGAAAAAAATTTTTGAAAATGTTTCCATGAATTTAATACTAAACATCGCTTGCCTCCTGGGCGTAACGAGTAATATTTCTGAGAGCAATCCTTCGACTTCTTCTATGAAACAATAAAAAGTGAAAATTAATATTTTTTAATGAATCTGAATTTTGAATCTCTTAAATATTACCGAAAATATCGTCACCGATTTCGTTAAATTTATAATGACATCATTAAAAACTTTGCAAGTCACTGCTGCTAATTTAATTGCAAATTTCGAGGAATGTTTCCCAAAGTGAGCGAGCGCCCCTTTTTGTCTTTTCCCTCTCTCTTTCTAGTTTTTATTTTATGGATCTTTTGCCAAATGACCGCTCGGCTCGTTTTCCAACAGAGAAGAAACATGGGTGGGAGAATAGGAAATCCTTAGTGGCCATTGGGAGGGATACTCTTTTTATCACCAGTTTTTAAATATACTGTAAATTCACACATAGGAAAATCTTAAATGAATGAAAACATTCTAAATGATATATTTTTATTTAAAGGATCCGGTCCTTAGCGGCTTCCTGCAATTTTATTCTTTTGCAGAAATAATAAAAACACATAGACTATTCAGTTTTATTTTATTTGTCTAAATAAAATAGAATCTCAGATTTCAGAAACAACCAAAGCGCACTTTGTCATTTGACCTTCGACCCTTTTTTCAAGACTTGTAGTCATTTGTATCATTGTAGCTTATTTAGCCTTTATAAGGCCCGTTTCACACATATTCGGTTCCATTCGGTTCAGTTCGTTTTCGTTTCTTTTTCGGTCGCTTCCGATAAGTGTGAAACGATGTTTCAGTTTCTATTCGGTTTCTAGTAGAAACCGTAGATCACCGAATGCCCCCTCGACACGAACAGGTTTCATCGGGTTTCTATTATGTTCAAACACGTGTCCAGGGAACAGAAAGCAATCAACGCTTTCACACACGCTCGGTTCAGTTTCTGTTTTAACCTGATAGCGATGGATGTCTCGGTCTCGAACACAATTGTATGGTGAAGTTAATTTTCTCCGAGGGGTGAACCGCGAGCTAAAATCTTGTACACCTACTTCGACTTCCACATTCATTTCCAAGTAGAAGACAATAGATGTAAATAGATTATCTAATGAATTCCAAAGTAATTCTAAATAATTCCAAAGACGGTGTACACCTAATTCCAATCGCGGTTCACCCTTCGATTTTTTCCATTAATATATCAAAGAATATTAACAAATTAACGAGAATTGTTTTTGATCGCGCTTTTTAAACAAGATATATACCATTCATATTCATATTCATATTCACTTAATATTTGACAAAAATTTGTATTCGATTCACGATCGAATTAAATACAGGAAACTTATGATTAATTAATGGCAAACACCTAACACACGTGTTAACAAACAGTTCGGGCGCTCTGGACTGGGAGATTGAATATATAATATCTCAGATTTCAAATTCATTTGGTTATCCATATCAGTGTTTGATATAAAAGTGTCTTGTGGGCCAATCGCGAAATGATGCTGGATTATAGCCAAATGGATCACATCTTTTTCATTTTCTCTTGGTCCAGACTTAAGACTCAGCAGACTCCAATAGCTTCAACCAGCAGTAGTCTCGCGATATATATCTTGTTTAAAAAGCACGATCAAAAACAATTCTCGCTAATGTGTTAATTATTCTTTGATATATTAATGAGAAAATTAACTTCACTATTTCAAGTTAGAAATATATAAATTCGAATATTATTTTCACTTAATATTTGACAAAAAAAAAAAAATCATCTGCATTCGATTCGCGATCGAATCAAATACAGGAAACTTATGATTAAAATTATGTAGATTGCACTGCAGTATTCAACCGATCCACATCAACATCTGGTAAACTGCTCATTTTATCAACTGCGACAAAACTTTCAAAAAATAATATCAACTTACCATATTTCAACTTGTTACTATCAAGCCGATGAGAGTATTAGTCTTGAAAACGTTTTTAGCCCCCCCCCCCCCCATTTAAAATTTTAAAGATGATTATTGATTAATAATATTTTGAAATCTACTATCTCATTGAAATGGGTTTCGATATGATAATTCACGTTTTTTATTAAATATATTTTACCTATCTTTATTTTTTCTTTGTATATTTCTTAAGAAAATTGATATCAGTTTTTTCACATGAATTTATTAAAAATAAAAAAAGACCTTTTCTGTTAGAAATAAATTCATTTGCGATTGCTTGCCATTAAATGAGAGCTATTAATTTGTGCCGGGTCTATTGTGCAGTCTATTGAGTGAGTGCATTGGTGGACCGTTGACTGCTGCCGACTCACGAGGAACAGCAAAACCTACGAGCTCTATACGTCAAGGTAGAGAACATCGTATCTATGTATATGTATTAAATCTAATATTTTACATCTCGTTTGAACAGGTCGGCGAACCGGGATAAATTACCCCAACTGGTGTAAAAATGAAAATTTTGGGAATAGAGAGGGCTATATTTATATAATGTATAGAAATCTCTTTATAAAAAAAAAAAAAAAAACATAAATAAAATAAATAATTTTCATTTAAGAATCAACAACACTGCTATTCTCGACAAAACAAAATCTTCTCAATTCATGAATGCTCTGGGTGATAAATATATAGGCCATTATACATATCATAATATGGTAATTATTTATTTATATTCAATTTATTTACTTATAGCCATCTTTGTCGAATTTTTAATTTTTAGCTTCTTATTATCTTTTCATAATACGCTCACAGGAACGGATCAATAAATTTGATACAGTTTTTAATTCAATATCTTTTATATTTACACTTTTGTCCTAAAATTAACATGGACATTTCTATCGCTTTGGATTTTCTATATTACAAAAGAAAATAATAATAATAATAAATAAATAAATACTGATTACCGGTAAACAGCCTAAATATAACAGAAACGCTTACCCGCACATTTATTATATAACAAAAAAAAGTGAAAGCTTATTTATAATAGAGAGCACTTTATAAATAATTATTAATTAACGAGCTTTTCGTGCGTGCCTTCGGCACGCCCTCGAAGTTCGGCCCTCCGGGCTGGTGCCCTGGCGGGCAGCGTCTCGGTCCAAAGATCTTATTCCTCTTAAAAAACCACACTCCAAATGTATACCCGTAAACTACCGAAAATAAATCGTCTCTTAAAAGTTTCGCCTCTTTAATTTTTGAGTGGTCTGGGGGGGGGGGGGAGGAGGAACAATTATCAATATATTTAATGTTTCTTAATTTAAAATGAATTGGAGTCTTTCATTTCAAAATTCGAGTCCAAATTAGAATTATATTTCAAATTTGCCTGGTTAATGAAAATCGATTGGAGCCATCAGTTTAAAATCCGAGCTGATAATTATATTTCAAATTTGCCTCGTTAATTAATATATATTTAATGTTTCTTAATTTAAAATCTATTGGTGATTTTTCATTTTCATTCGAGTTCAAATGAATATAATATTATCTCGACACAAAGTCTAGATCAAAAATATATAGTTTTAGTAACAGAAATCAAGAAATAAATATTAATGTTACATTGGTCTAATGGCTAGAGCTCATGCCCTTAGTTCAAGAGTTAGTCGGTTCGATTCTAGGCAAGAGGGTAATTTTTTTAGAGAAATTTCTCTAAGCGTTGTTACAAATTAATCTAGACAAATATATATAGTATAATAAAGTTAAATATAATTTGTTCGTTTATGCCTATTTCAAAGCGCACAGTGTGCGCAGGCCAAGTTCGAGCATAAGCTTGGCCGTACACGCTGTACGCTATTTACACGAACCATTTCGAGCCAATTTCAACCGCCCTGCAGCTCGGAACTCATTAGAGATAAAGAGCTGAAAGTATACACATGTAATTATATAATCCATCTTGAGGAGTGTACCAAATTTCAATAATATAGCTTAAATAGATTCTGAGATATGGACCTGAGAAAATAGCTAATTTTGGCACTCGGGCTTCTTTATAGCTTACAAAAAGAAGAGAAATCTCATCCAAAACATTCTGTGGAAAAAAACAGGCCAAGGTTCGAAAAAGTAGTGAAATCTAGTGAGTAGCCAAGTTAAATTCGCCAAGAAAATTAAGATGAGAAAATAGTAGATCTCTCAACTTAATTATTCTTGGCGAATTTATTTAACTTGGCTACACACTAGATTTCACTAATTTTTCAAACTTTGCCTGTTTTTTCACAGAATGTTTTGATGGAGATTATAAATAGTACATCGTCGAAAATATATTTTTCGGAAATATTTTATTAAGAAATCCTTTAAGAAATTCACAAATGCATTTTATAATTCTACCAGTTGCTTCGGCGGGCATCTTGTTGGCCAGCAGGCTAGTGAATTATATTTGTCATTTACTATTAGTAGGTTTTAAAATTTAAGAAAATCCGTCGGCGTCAAGCAAGCCGATTATAATAACAATAAGTATAGGTAGAACGATTTGTTATGATCCCTCTATACTATGGCACCCGAATAAAATGCAGTATGTATGTATGTATGGGCGTATCCCACTACATTAATATTAATTTTGGTACAATCAATAGATAATGAGATATTTACGAAAAACTGATTTTGAACATTTTTTTCGTGATTTAACACATCTTTATATGATTTATACAAGCTGAATGAATGGCCTGGACTTTCGTCCGGACTGTTCTTATCTTGGTAAAATAAAATATAAAAATTATAAATAAAGATGGAGACACCGGTGAAAATTTATATTCTTTAAAGATGAAAAAAACAAACAATTTAAGTATAATATATTTTATTTAGCCTTTCGTAAACGTTTCTGGTTCCTAAACGGCGTCCTTCTTCAGGGCAGAGGTCTTCTCTTCGAGATTATTATAATATTTATTAGTTACGTTCTGTACTCAAGTAAAAAAATTATTTTATATTATTATATGTAGATAAAATATAGGTAAATAAATTATGATATATGCATCAAACAGAGGGCAACCTCAATGATTTCTCTTCATATTTTACGCACTAATAAGTGACAATATCTCAAAAATGGTAATTTAAATGAATTTACCAGTTAGGGGAGACTGGGGCTACTTGGCATAAGGGGGTAAATTGGTCAAGTACATTTAAATGTTCGCGCATTCTTCTTTGAGTTTCCCACATGATGGTGGGATCTTCTCGTTCAAAAATAAATGAAAAACGCCCTTTTACAATTTAAAGTACAATTAAAATTAGAAAATATCTATTTATTCAGTATTCTAAAAATTTCTAAACTTATTTGAATAAATAAAAATAAAAGCAAAGTCGACAAATTTTTTATTATTAATAATTAATTATTTTTATTATTTATTATAAATGAAAAAATCTACCTTAAATACAGTATCTGTGATTTACATTTGTGGCATCTAGAGCCTAGGCTAGAGGGTAGAGTGAGTGTGCTCAAGGAGGATTGGAAAAATTGATAATCAATCTTATAAATAATGATTTTTTTAAATTTAATTAATCACAAAAACACATAAAAAAGAACGAAATTCACTTTTTAACTAACCTTAGGATAAAGTAAAGAAAATTAAAAAAAAAATTAAGAAACATTTAAAATTTAAAAATTATTAGCTAGGTTTCACAAAAAATAAAAGACAAGATGGTTGTTTAGAATGACTCTAAATATATTTCGGGGTATGAGCCCATCTTCAGGAATTCACAGAGGAATCTGAATACAAAAATATAACAATGCTCTAAAAGTAAAATTCCTTAACTTTAATAATAAGAGAACCTTAGGAGATCGAAACAGCTCTTAATAGTTAAATAATAAAACAATAAAACTTGAGCAAGATGCGAGATAGGTTTCACAAAAACTACCTCGCATCTTGCTCAAGTTTTATTATTATATTAAAATGTTTCACCTAGAACCAACACCTAACTCCTTAAAAGTTATAAATAATAAAATAATAATATATTTTTAAAGTATAAAAGGCAAGTAGTCAAATAGCAAATGGACAGTAGGATAGCACCCTGACTCTAGAATATGTCTTATTTAGCTCATATTGTCTTTAAAATATCTATAAGACATATTTTATAGAGTGAGCGTGCTATCAGGGAAGAATTGGGAAAATTGATGATCAATCTTATATAAGTAATGAGGAAGTAATGACTTTTTTTTTAATTTAATCAGCCACAAAGACAAATCAAAAACAACGAAATTCACTTTTCACTTACCCCCACGAACAGCTCTTAATTGTTAAATAACAAAACGTTTATATTTTTATGATTAATTATCAAATCATCCACTTGAATGCAATTAATCTTCAAGTGTTAAAACGTACTTTGAAAGAAGTTGATTTCGTTTATTTCTTCGGATTAAACCTTATCAAAACAAAGTTGACTAAAGGGGAATGCGGAGCGTGAGTGGGTCTTGGGAGATGGGGTTATTATAACCGTTTTGCTTTTGCGTTTCCAGTCTGCGCCGAAAGATGTCTCCCTTTATCCACTCACTTGCCATACCCTTACCGCCTACCCCAATCCAAAACACGACCACCCTGTGACTCTTAAATCCACCCACGCACCCTCTCCTACACCCCCCATTTACACACACACAGAGACATCACGTTGTACACAGGAAGCTCTAGCAAGTTGAGTTTCCATGGTAACAGGCAGATACCCACGTACGCTTAGCTACTGACTCTTGCCCTTACAGTCGTGTAGAGTTGTAGGTGGGATTAAACAAGTGTCGCAGAAGTAGACTTGTAGAACTTTATTATATGGTTAACTCGAAATTTGATATTGGCCTAGCAGATAATCCTTTCTTATTTATTTAAACAAATATGATTAATGAAATCGGTTCAAGTGGCTTGCGAGTGAACATTAATTAGTCACTACGGCAGTAGGTAGTCGAAATAAAATAAAATAATTTATTAGATAGGGTACTATTAATATTTTAAATTAGAAATTTGGTGTTTTATGAGTCTCTTGAAAACCTTGGAAACAGGTGGAATGTCTTCGTTAGGAAAAAGAAATACAAAATGTCCTTATCTTCTAACTATTTATTTTCACATGTACTATGTCAAATGTAGGTACTATGTAGTGAAAAGCCAGGACTGATAATGGCCTGAGAATATCCGCTGAAACGTCTCAAAAGTTTCTCGTGAAAATAAATAGTTAGAAGATAAGGAAAGTTTGTATTTCTTTTTCCTAACAAAGACATTCCATCGGTTTCCAAGGTTTTCAAGAGCCTCATAAAACACCAAATTTCTAAAATAATTTATTTTTTGAAGTCGAATCAATAGTGACGTCCAAGGTCTGTTTGTTCTATTCCCCCTCTATTCAGAGGAATTATCAAATAAACTAAGAAAAAAATTAGTGATTTCATTTACAACACATTTCACTCCACATTTTATCTTTTTCTGTTTTCCGTTTTATTTAGTCTTGAACTCTAAAAATATCTTAAGGGAGTTTGGGACAGCTTATCTATCTGGTCGATCTTCGAAAAATCTTTTGTATTTTTGCAGAGTGACAACGTCTGCCTACTAATTTTTTTAATAAAAAAAATTTGTTAATAATGAGGTTAATTTCGAATAAAAATCTTTGTTTTGATAATATTAATAAAAAGAATACTGAGATAAATTTTTTCTCATTATAAAAACATTTATTTAACACAAAAATGATTTCAAGAAATAGATTTGGAATTCTACACTAGTGCTTTTGTTATATTCTGTTGACTGCAAATAACTTTTTATTTTTTACATTTATGAATAACTAATTAACCAGACTGTAAATCTATTGAAAAATGTATCATTTGATTCATAAAAGTTGAAATATTGATCTGTATACATTTGTTGAAAATGGTATAATTTGTAAAGAAGTTATACCCCTTTTAAAAGCTCGATCCATTTACTTCCATGTTAAAAGGACAATTTTCAATCATTTATTTCTCGGTAATGGGACAGACGATCAACTTCAAATTTCGGGAATAAATATTTAATACATCAATGATTCGATGGTAAAAATTTGAGAATTTTCATATAAAAATTATAAACAGTCCTGAACCCTCTTAAGAATTTTCACTTCAAAATTAAATAATTTCTGAAATTCAATGAATACCTACCTGGCACCCGAAGTCCTTAATATTTGGGACTAAAATTTATGCCTTTGTGGCATTTATTTATTGACAAAAACATTATATTCTTTACTTTACTTTAATAATTGATCTTTGAGTAAAGCAAGTTTTAAGTGTTTCCATTGAATCCAAGAAAGAAACCTTTATCAATAACGTCTTTTAGCGAATACTCCAACTTTTTTTTAGTTAATATGTTGGCAATGAAACGATGATAAAGGATCTTCTAAAATGGAATTTGTTTGGACATTAAGGACCACCATACCATACCAATTTAAAGTAACGAGTCACCTTCTGTTTGTGGCCCGTGTGCGTGTGTGTGGGTTGTATGAGGGTATCGATTTCACTAAAAATCCAGCAGAGCCAAACTCTCCTGCAAAACTCAGGCCCTGCTGTCTGCCTCTGGCCATATTTCATTCTTTACTCAGCTCTCTTTCTCTTCTCCACTTCGCCCTTCTGCCTTCACAGTTCCTCTTTCCGGCTTTTCTGTTGTTTTTTTCCTATTTTTTTTTTAATACGCATTTTACTCTTTTTACACTGACAGTTGGTTAATTGCATTTTATAAATTTAATGTATATAATACTCATTCTTCCTCTTCCTGTAATTTGTATTATTATAAATAATTATATTAATTGAGGAGAAGATAGAATAGGACTTTTATTAATAAAATTAATATATTTAAAGTGTTTTTTGGAGACGGACTGATACGTGAATTGAGTGGATTTTAATGAGGCAGTCCAAAAAAAGAAGATAATTTATATTATCTTTTTATTCATAAACCGACGTTTCGGAGGCTATTCCTTCCTTCCCGTATAGCACAGAGACCAAAATAAAACCCAAATGCAACTTTTTTGATTGGTTGAATTATAGTCATTATATAGTTTTAATTAGGTTGAATTACGGTTTCAAAACGGTAGTTATGCTGTTTTTTTCCGTTTTGCAACTGTGTGGTATTATCGTTAAATTATAGTCGTAAGATTATAAGCAACCTTTACAAAAAGGTTACCGCCAACATTTTTGTCACCGATTTGCAACTGTTTATTTATAATTTTATATTTCTTTGATTTGACTAATATAATAATACTCATAACTTTTCTTTTTTATTAAAGAATTGTGTAATTATTCCTCAGGGCTCTATCCTTGGACCACTTTTTCCTAATATTTATTAACGATCTTGTTAAAGAGATAACTTGCCCTATTCTGTTATATGCAGATGACGTAAAATTATTTTTGCCTATTAGGAGTCAAAGTGAAGATCATATTAATTTGCAGAATAATATTAATAGAGCTGGAATTGGTCAGTGATGAACCATTTGCCACTCCACAGGTAAAACAGTACTGTCTACTTTCTCTCGAAGGTCAAATGCGAACATCCTAAATTTTGACTATTATATGGACAGTGACATAATTAAACGTCAGACGCTTATTAAGGACCGGGAACATGCTCGACGCGCCCTTGCGTTTTTAACAGCATGTGGACTATATGGTCAGTAGGGCTGAAGAACTCTGGGTGTTGTTAGATGGGTCGGCCGTCATTTCTCCACACCTGATACGATGACTCTACTCTTTAAGGCATTGGTCAGAAGTCATCTAGAAAGCTGCACGGTCGTCTGGAATAGAGTAGCACATCACCAACTTGACTGAATCAGTTCAGAGGCGCTTTGTCCGGCATATGGCGTGGAGGTTTCCCAGCGTAAAAATTCCGGCGGATACGCGCAAGCGTGCGAGGTACTGCGACTTTCTTCCCTGGAGTAGAAGGGAAATTTTTGACCTCAGATTTTTCACATGGGCCCTCCACGGTAGTCTGGCGATCCCAGGGTTGGATATCTTTTACAGAGTGCCTCGCTCTGGTTTGAGACTGTTCGAGAGTTTTTATTCAAAGCGACCTGCAGTGCTCTCGCCGATTGCCAGATGTATCGTGACGGCTAATAATAATGACCATCTTATTGATTTCTTATGGGGAGATGGCTCAGCCCAACGCTTTTTCCAGCGTTGATCTATTTATTTAATATTTTACCCAGAATCAAGTATTCCCAGTCAAATATTTATTTATTTTTTTGACCATGGCGGTTTTCCGCCTATTTATTTATTTATTTTTTATTCATTGACTACGGTAACTTCCTGTCTACTTATTTATTTGAATGTTTTTTTTAAATTATTTATTTTTAAACATTTCTTTAAACCCAGTGACATATTCTATTTATTTTTTGTTTTATTTAATTGATTATTTATTTATTTATTCTCCTTCAGTGTATTTATTTATTTATTTTTATTGTTTGGACGACGCGGTATTCCCTTTTTTATTTTTATTATTATTATTATTTTATTCTTGGTCGCAGCATACTAAGGTTTCACGCCGTTCTGCTGCTGTGGCCACACCCTGAGCCACTCAACCGGATCATGAGTGGGAGGATCGG